>CAUYSK010053381.1:0-10217 GCA_963575035.1 Avahi laniger
ATTTCAGCCCAAATTAAAAACAAAAAAAGACTTTAAAAGTATTTAAAAGGCTGGGCGCGTTAGCTCACGCCTGTAATCCTAGCACTCTGGGAGGCCGAGGCGGGTGGATCACTCAAGGTCAGGAGTTCGAGACCAGCCTGAGCAAGAGCGAGACCCCCGTCTCTACTAAAAAATAGAAAGAAATGATTTGGACAACTAAAAATATATAGAAAAAATTAGCCGGGCATGGTGGCACATGCCTGTAGTCCCATCTACTTGGGAGGCTGAGGCAGAAGGACTGCTTGAGCCCAGGAGTTTGAGGTTGTCGTGAGCTAGGCTGATGCCACGGCACTCACTCTAGCCAGGGCAACAAAGTGAGACACTGTCTAAAAAAAAAAAAAAAAAAAAGTATTTAAAAAATGAATTTCCCAGCCTGGGCAACACAGCAAGATTTTGTCTCTACAAAAAATTAAAAAATTAGCCAGGCGTGGTGGCTCACACCAGTAGTCCTAGCTACTCAGGAGACTGAGGTGGGAGGATTGTTTGAGCCCAGGAGTTTGAGGTTGCAGTGAGCTATGACTGGGCCATTGCACTCCAGCGAGGGTGACAGAGTGAGATCCTAGGACCCTGTTTCAAAAAAAAAAGAAATCCTATATATGTAGAATACCGGTTTCCTAGTAAGGAAAACGATATACTATGTCTTGAAATGCTGGCTGTTGGTTCCTTAATTTTGTGGTGATGATTAAAGACTGTCAGAGAAGCAAAGCTTGATCTCTGATTTCATTATATATCTATAAGTAATACTGATTAATGCTGAAGTAGGATATGAGAACAGTAAGGCAACTATTATAATTAGACTGTCAGACTATTAAAATTCAAACTGATTAATGATTATTTTCAATCTTGCTATTAGATCACCTTTCCTATTTTCTATAAGCTCTGATAATTTCCCAAAGTGTATTCATACCCATGGCGGCAATAACGTTTCAAGTTTGATTCATATCCAATCTTTTGGACTACACTGGGTCAAAATATAGCTTGACAAGTTTTTAAATGTGCTCTAAAAAGAACTTAAGCAGTAATGGATCAGGTCTAAATCTCTAAGTAGATTCCTGAGAGGATTCAAATAATGTATACAGACAACTCACTCATTTTTTAGAGAGTAGATAAGTCTTTATTTCCCATCAGTTCAGAGTAGAACCCAGTGTGAACTGTTTACATATCTCATCTATGATTTAAAACTCTATTTTTTCTATGCCCCGATAAATGTTCTATTCAGTTGCAAATGCTTTATACTTTATATTTTGAAATCAGTTGCTCAGTAGAGCACCCAAGCAACTGCCAGAGAACAGCTTCAAAAGCTTAGCCACACACAGTATGACTTCTATACTGAGTATAATCAAAGGAATTCCTTTTCATCCTATTTTTTTTAAATTCTCAGAACTACTATCATTCTATACACAAAAGAGCCAGGATTGAAAACTGGAGTGCAGAATTAGCACAAAGCTAACTTTAAATAAGCAGTTTTCAGCTAAGGTGGAAAGACACCTAAATAATTATTAACTTTAAAGATTTAGGTTAAATTTTGAATGCTATTAGCAAGTGGTAAACAAGAGTTAAAGCAAAGCCAACAATAAATGCTACATTGTAACTGCTGAGGGCAGGCATTAACTGATCACTAGAACCAAACATGATGTCTGGTCTATAGCAAGTAGCTGCTCATTTAAGTAAATGTTTGCTGAATGAATTAAACATTTCACAGGAACCAGAGATTCCTTAAAGGTCATCTAATCCAACATCCTCATTTTATATAGGACAAAACAAAACTGAGGCATAGAGACAATTTTAGCTTATGTGCTGTGACTTTTTTTTTTTTTTCCTGGAAATAAGAGTCTTACTGTGTTGTCTGGGCTAGAGGGCAGCGGCATCATTATGGCTCACTGCAATCTCAAACTCGTGGGCTCAAGTGATTCTCCTGCCTCTGCCTCCTGAGTAGCTGGGACTCCAGGAGCATGCCACCACACCCAGCTAATTTTTCTATTTTTTGTACAGACAGGGTCTCAGTCTTGCTCAGGCTGGTCTCAAACTCCTGGCCTCAAGCAATCCTCCCGCCTCAGCCTCCAAAAGTGCTAGGATTACAGGTGTAGGTCACTGTGCCCAGCCTGCTGTGACATTTTTGATGCAATGGCTTGCTGGCATGTTATGTGTCATGTGCAAGGCAAAACAGCATAATGGTTAAGAACTCAGATTCTGAAGCCTCTTTGCTTGGGTTCATGTACTGGTTTTGCTACTTACGACTTGCTGCATGACTCTGGACAAATCACTTAACTTTCTGTTCCTCAGTTGTCTTATCTGTAAAATGGGAATACAGGTTAAGTATCCCTTATCCAAAATGCTAGGACCAGAAATGTTTCATATTTTTTTTTTTGGATTTTGGAATATTTGTATTATATTTAATACAAATATTGCTCCTCCCAGATTTGAAAATCCAAAATCCAAAATGCTCCAAAGAGCATTTCCATTGACTATCATGTTGGTATTCAAAAAGTTTCAAATTTTGGAGCATAAAGGATTTTCAGATTAGGGATTCTCAATCTGTAATAACAGTACCTACATCATTGAGGTGTTACAAAAATTAAATTAGTTAATACACATAAAGCATTTATAACAGTTGAAGGCTTAGTAAACACTTAATAAATCTTACCCTATCCAAAAATCATTAATGCATAGTTGTTCCTGAATTTTTTTATTTTCCTATGCAGATCCCAGTTTTTTGTACTTATTATGTCCCAACAAGGGAAAAGTTCTAATTCTTTCCATCTAACACACAGACAACAAGCTCCTACGGGGGAAAAGGTCTGCTCTGGAAGAGGAACAATGCCCCCCATTAGGCGCTTCACATTTTGATTTTAAGGTTCACGATCTTAAGAGAGAAACCTGTGATCTTGGAAAGGGGGAAGGAATTGTTCTTCTACCCTCAAGGCCTAGCACAGAACCTGGATCACAGAGTTTCTGGAATGAATGAATGATGAACAAAGACAGAACACAGGGCTAGCAGCTCAGCAAAGTTTATGAGAACAGAGAAGCTTGATGTCATGAAGGTTGGCCCATTACGGTCTTCTTTTTCTTTCTCATCGTGCAGATCTATTTACACAACTCTCATCTCCCACTACATTGCCAGGCCCATCGCTCAGTAAAATTTTGTTGAGTAAATTTTGGTGATGAAGTATCCTGGGACTTGGCCCTATAAGGGAAGCTGGGATTATTGGTAGTAGAGATCCTCACAGGGCAGCAATGATATTTTAGGGACAGAGATTGCTGTGTCCACACTGATAAAATGATTAAACATTTATTTCGTGTAGGACAAGGATGGCTGCATTCATAAACTTCTTTCTAGCAGATATATGCCTATTTTCTTAAAAAGAGTCCTTTTGAAAAAGAGTCTCATCAAAAAAATGGACACTTAATGAAGTTCCTACCCCAGTACAAAGGCAAATTATAACAAGCAATCATTAAATTCTATCATCAACAAATCTTTCCACTTGAAAACAGCTGGATTACATGGCCGGGCATCGTGGCTCATGTCTGTAATCCTAGCACTCAGGGAGGCCGAGGTAGGAGGATCGCTTGAGGTCAGGAGTTCGAACAAGAGCGAGATCCCATCTCTACTAAAAAAATTTTTAAAAAGTTAAAAAGAAAAAAAAACCGCTGGATTACAATCCAAATCAAATGCAGGCTGAAGCTAAAACCTAGCTGGGGCTGGGATGGAGAGAAAGTGGCTGGAGAGGGGAGGGGCTAGAACACAAGCTACTACCAAGCTAACTCCAAGCCACTTTTCCCACAGGCCTCAGTCCTAAGCAAGCGACGCCATTGGTGCCGTCCCACTGCGCAGGCGCCACCCCTCAGCCCGCATGCGCACTCAGCCCGGCGCGGCCTCAGGAAATTTCCTTTTACACGCCCGCTGCAGCAGTCTCTTGGGTCTCCTCCTCCCTTCTCCATTTTCCTAGTCCCTGCAGGTAGGATCCCAGGGGTCAGCTCTCTTTCCATCAAGCACCCGAAGGTCCTTAAACTCTCGGCCACTTACCTCAGCGGCTTTGGCACTTTCCCTCACAGCCCCGCCCCCAAGGCCAGCCGGAGCGGCCGCTACAACGACGAGGATGGTGGCGTGCTCGCGCCCGCGCAGAGGGGGCCCGCGACAGCGGCGGCGTGCGCGCGCTCGTGCTTTGGTGGGCGTGACCGGGGCGGAGAAGGCGCTCGGGGAGAGGACTTCCGGGTCCTTAACCTCCTCTTCCTGCCTTGGTTTGCCCACGGTGCTGGAACCCTGTCTTCTTCCTTGTCTTTGACGTACTCGCTTTTTGGCTCGCTTTTATGATTCAGGGCTTCAGTTTCCCTGATGATATTGCAGAAGGATACTGCTTTCCTCTTCCTTTCCAAAGCACCGCGAGGCAGGGTTAAATAGGTTATTCCCCCTTCTGAGCAGCCTCAGAGACCAGGGCCATATAGGAAAGGTAGATGCTACCTTTTCTCCCAGAGCTCGTGGTCTGAGGACCCGACCTTAACATTAAAGTATGGTTTTTTTTTTTTTTTTTGTGCTCGTTTCGGCAGAACATATACTAAAATTGGAATGATGCAGAGAAGATTAACATGGCCCCTGCGCAATGATGACACGCAAATTCGTGAAGCATTCAAATTAAGTATATTTTTTAAAAAGTTAAAGTCCGGTTTTTTTTTTTGTTTGTTTGTTTGTTTTTGAGATAGAGGTTTGCTGTGTTTCCCGGGCTAGAGGGCAGTGGCATCAGCCTAGCTCACAGTAACTTCAAACTCCTGGGCTTAAGCGATCCTCCTGTCTCAGCCTCCAGAGTATCTGGAACTACAAGCATGTGCCACCATGGCCGGCTAATATTTTCTATATAATTTTAGTGGTCCAACTAATTTCTTTCTATTTTTATTAAAGACAGAGTCTTGCTCTTGCTCAGGCTGATCTCGAACTCCTGATCTTGAGCGATCCTCCTGCCTCAGCCTCCGGAGTAGCTGGGCCTGCAGGCGTGCACCACCATGGCCGGCTAATTTTTTCTATTTTTGGTAGAGACGGGGTCTCACTCTTGCTCAGGCTGGTCTCCTTAGCTCAAGCGATCCTCCCGCCTAGGCTTCCCAGAGTGCTAGGATTACAGGCGTGAGCCGCCGCGCCCAGCCTAAAGTCTGTTTTTGTGGGGAGCTCTTTTTTTTTTTTTTGAGAAGTCCTAGGGGAATAGGCCGCTAAGGTATAATGTCATTAGGCTGTTGCTAATTAAGTCCCTTCTTCCTCCATCCAAGTCGATTTATCTTTATGTTGCTATTTCTCACAACACGAAACCTCTTCTTGGTTCTGTAAGCAGAAGAACTATCAATTAAAGTGACTTGTTTGCTGAGTGTTGGACTGAGCGTTAGTGTATTTAGTGAGGGTCAATCCGTTTTCTTTGGAACTTTTCAGTATTTTGTGCTTCGAGACTATCCAAACTATATGTGGTGAGAACATTGGTTGAATTTAATCACAGCTGTAAGGAACCTTTGTTTCCTAAATTATTGATTTTATTAAGAAGCTGGGCTTCTCAGCGAGTGATGTATAGTCTTTTGGGCAGTGGCCTATAGAAATTGGGCTTCTCACCTCAGCAATATGTTGGTCTGAGAACCACATTGGTTGTCATATTTTCACTGTGTTTTTGACAGGCAACTGGACCTGATTGTTTGGTATGTATTTCTAGCAACTCTCAAAGTATTAGGGACTTTTTTTTTTTCTGGATGGTTAAGTGTATTAAATATCCCTCATTGTTTTAATTATCATGCTAGATAAAAAGAATGAGATACTTTGCAAATGGTTAGGTAAACACTGAAGGTTGCATTTTATTCCCTTTAGGTTAAAGTAATAAAGAGACCTTTATTCTGTCTTTCAAAGTCATGGAGGGCTGTATATAAATGCCTTTTAATCACCTTTCCTGGGGTGAGAAATAGTTTACAAATTACTTTTCTGTCTGGAGTGAGCCGGTTTGATGGAAAATGTAGCAACTGACTTTAACCAGTTTATAGGCAAGAAATCCAATGGAATTCAGTACTTCTTTTGTGTAGGATGTACTGTGAACTGGTGCCCAATTCAGGCCTATGTAATGGCCCATGCAATAGAGATAGGGTTTTTAATTCTGATTAAAAAGATGATAATTTATTTTTCAGGACGTCACTGGAATATTATTTGGCGAAAGTGTCATGGAAGTCTTGCGCCCACAGCTTGTAAGAATTGATGGTCGCAATTACAGGAAGAATCCCATCCAAGAACAGACTTATCAACATGAAGAAGAAGATGAGGACTTCTATCAAGGTAATCCTAGTTTCTCTTTGGTCAATAAAATGTCCTGTATATTGCAGGAGCAATTCTTTGTTTTGTTTCAATGTGTTTCTGTGTCAGCATTGAAATTTGAAATGTTTGGCTTCTCATGGCTTCATTTGTGTTGATGTCTCAGGGTACTGAAGAGTCTGAGTTTGACTGAGGTATTCTCAATTGCAGTTCCTAAGTCAAATTATGTTTCTTCTTTGCACAGAAGCTTAAATGTCACAAGGAGTAATTTGTTAACTATTAATATTAACCATTTATATACTGTGACAAAATTAAGTTCCTTTATGTGTAAAGTTGTGAAGTAATATATACAAATTATTGAAATAAATGAACATATGTATTTAGTCCAGTGCTACTGAAATCCTTGGATGCTTTCATGTGCCTTACATAAAATGGTTTGGTATTTGCATATAACCTATGCACATCCTCCCATATATTTTAAATCATTTCTAGATTACTTAACAATACCTAATACAACGTGTTATGTAAATAACTTTTATACTGTGTTTTTTTTTATTTGTCCTATCTTTTGCTGTATTAAAAAAATTTTTTTTTTCCAAATATTTTCTGTGTGCATCTGATTGAATCCATAGATGTGGAACCCTTGGATACAAAGGGCCAACTCCACATACATACCTATGATAAAGCTTAATTTATAAATTGTGCACAATGAGAGATTAACAACTATGACTAATAATACAATAGAACAATTATAACAATACACTGTAATTAAAGTTATGTGAATGTGGTCTTTCTCTCTCAGTATCTTATTGTATGTAATATTTTTGGACTGCAGCTGATGGTGGTTAAGTTTAACCCTACCTTGGAAAGCGAAACCACAGGTAAAGGGGGGACTACTGTATGTATATGCCACTTTCCCAAGGGTTCTAGGACTAAAAGGTTTCAAATAGTCATTGTGTGGTTTTTTTATGCTTTATTTCTTCTGAGCTGGTCAGGAAGCATATCAGAGCAGTGTTCTGCAATGTAAAGTGTCAGGCTGTTCTTTGTGCCTGTGTATTGGTCTTTTAAAACCCCAATAGTGGTTGGCTTGTTGATAGCTGAAGAGAACTGGCTGCTATCCACAGAGCAGCAGCATTACTGAGCAAGATGTCACGGTTCTCATGTAGGTTCCATGGAAGGTACTGATGAACCCTGTGATGCCTACGAGGTGGAGCAGACCCCACAAGGATTCCGGTCTATTGTGAAGGCCCCCAGCCTGCTCTACAAGTGAGTGAAGTCCCCAGCAGCTCTATGGGGAGGCACTTCCAGGAAACTTGGCAAGAAGCTGACCCTTTAGTTTTCTTATTGCAATGCTTAATTACTAATGATAAAAATAGTTTAGTGATTTGTATCCTAAAATTTCAAAGGACTGATTACAGATTAATGTCATAATTCCACGTGTATCGCCAAGTCCTGTTGATTTTGCTTCTTCAATACCTTTGAATCTACTGCTTATCTCTGTCTTCACTGCTACCCGTCTGCCTTTTCTATGGATTAGTTAAAACAGCCTTCTCACTGTTCTCTCCATTTTTTGCTCTCTTCTCAGTCTGTTCTTCACATTGAGGATGGAATGATTTTACTACCTCTGCTTAAAATCTATCAATGGCCTTCCATTGTTAATGGAATTCTATTCTATTAGAGCAATGACCAAAGTCTTAAACATGACTTAACTGGCCCTGCATATTTCAGTCTCAGCTTATACCATTCTTTCCCTGGCTTTGCACTGACACCCAGCTGGTTTTCTTCAGTTCCTCAACTATGCTGTGCTTCTTTCTGCCTTAGAGATTTTGCACATGCTGTTTTTTTGCCTTAGCATCATTCCACTTCATTACGTAGTAATATTCTCCTTCCTTAGGGAAGCTTGCTTTGACACCATCATCCTCACTAACCACATCGATTGCCCTACTATATGTTTCCGTAACACAGTCTACTTTTTCTTTGTGGTGTTTATCATAGTTTATGTTTATATTTGTTTATGTGCTATTTGATGACTCCTGTCCTAGATGGAAAGCTTCTTGAAAGCAGGCATGTGTCTGTTTCATTAATCCCTAATGGTTATCAAAGACTAAACATTCTTTGTCCAGGGTCATCTTTATAAATTACTTGGAAACCGTGATCACATCAGTATGTGCTTGCTTACTTGTGTGTTTGCCCATATTCTGTCTCATATTAACCACTAATATTATAGAATATTGTCAGCTTTTGTGGCTAACTGATTTCTTATGCCTCTGAACAAGGCTGGTCTAGGAAGTCCATAAATTGTTTTTTTGTGTTATACCACATGAATTAGGTCTGTTCAAACACAATCTATAAATGTGGAATCATATGCCTTTAAGCTCTGTCTTTGTTTGTGTTGCTTGAGGTTGGGCAATTTATAAAGAAAAGAGGTTTATTTGGTTTGTGGTTCCGCGGACTGTACAAGAATCATAGCACTCAGCTTCTGGCGAGGGCCTCGTGCTGTTTTCACTCATGGTGGAAGGTGAAGGGGAGCCACATGCAGTGATCACATGGTGAGAGTGGAAGCAAGGCAGGGGGAGGTGCCAGGCTCTTTTTAACCACCAGCTCTCTCAGGGACTAATAGAGTGAGAACTCACTCATTACCGTGAGAACTGAACCAAGCTATTCATGAGGGATCTTCCCCTATGACCCAAACACTTCCCACTGGGCCCTCTCCTCTAACATGGGGCAGCAGATTTCAACATGAGATTTGAAGGGGTCAAATATGCAAACATAGCAAACTCCAAGAGGCAAACTTTGATAACATTGTGAAACACCTATTAGGAATGAAATTGTCTTGGAACGTGGCCAAATCTGGGTCTAGTGACATTTTTTTGTAAGAAACATGATTTTAGAAAGTCGTGGCTCAGTTTCTTGGTAGGGTCAATCTAACATGTCTTAATATGTATTTCTGTTACTGCTAAGGTGTGTAAAAATTCCTAACGTGTCTAATTCTAAATTGATCTCTTGATTTCTGTATGTTCTAAGTACTCATTATGAACCAGATGACTTGCATGTTAGATTAGATATTGGTTCCGCTAAATCCTAATTAATAGATAATGTTTACTAGGAAGATATCTTTCTTATGAATCGTTTTTGTAAGTTTATTTGGATCAAGGAAGAAATTACCTGGCCAGACTAATTTATAATCAAAGTCTAATACTAGCAACACCTATCCATGGAATATGTCTAATGCTGTGTGGTTCTCAGTCTCAGTGCACATTAGAATCACCTGGGGAGCTTTAAAAAATTCTGATGCCTGGGTGCACTCCAGACCAATTAATCTCTCCGAGTGGAACCAAGGCATCATTAGTTTTGAAGCTCCTCAGGTGGGTAGCCAAGACTGAGAACCACTTGATTTGCTGGGAATTTCCACTTACATATTCAACCAAGGAGTCGCCTTTTCACTGCTTATCTGTATTATTGTAGTGAATATTTTAGGCTTTCCACGTAAACCTCTTTTGAGTTTAACTGTACTTTTAACTGGAAGGATGCCATTATGGACTTAATGAGGATAGCATGGACTGTAAGGAGCTCTGTGCCATTCATTGGGAAGCTCTTTCATATATGATCACATTTAATCCATGCAGCAACTTTATAGTACATAGGTATTATTCACTACATTTTTCTAAGTGAAGAAGTAGGCTTAGAGTGACTAAATTGACTTGCTCAAGGTTTGATTGTAAAGCCTCTCTAACCTCAACCACTTCCCTTTCTAAGGCGCTGAAGCCTAGATTATTTTTTTTTTTTTTTTTTTTTTTTTGAGACAGAGTCTCACTCTCTTGCCTGGGGCGAGTGCCGTGGCATCAGCCTAGCTCACAGCAACCTCAAACTCCTGGGCTCAGGCAATCCTACTGTCTCAGCCTCCCAAGTAGCT
>CAUYSK010053382.1:0-38918 GCA_963575035.1 Avahi laniger
TTATAGTATGAAATGACATTTGTACGTGTGAAATTGCTCATTAAACACTTGGGATCAACACATGCATTTTGAAGATTATCAATGTATAGATTTTGAAGAAAAATGTCACATAGAGAAAATGAGACAGAGAGAGAGAGAGAGAGAGAGTGTGTGTGTGTGTGTGTGTGTGTGTGTGTGTGTCTGTGTGTCCCATACTGTGGGACACACACAGTGTGTTTACTATGTAGTTATAATGCTGCCAAGTTCATCATTTAAATTTCTAGAGAGAATAATGATCCTTAGAGTGCATCCATCTTATAGTTAATAAATATAGATGGTTAATTAATTAATAAGTTAATAAATATAGAACAACAATTATCCCTTCCCAAAGTGTTCAGTCTAGCAGAAAAAAATATCAATACCACATAATCGAGTTCGTTCTCTATGCTATGCATGTTCAAGGAAACAAGCAGAATCCATAAAATATGGCCAAGGATGGTCACAGTCACTTTCTGATGTATAAATCAAGGATGTTTGAGATATTTGGGGGTTATGAACCCTGAGCAGAAAGCTGGGAAAAGATGTATCTCTCTCCCAATGCCATCAAGTGGAATACAGTAACCTCCTCACGAGTAGCATGCCATACTCTTTGGGTGAAAAAGGAAGTGACCCATGTGAAAATAATGACTGCAGGACATTTGCACCGCCTGTTTTCTCTTCCAAGAAATGCTCTTCCTATAGATAGCCACATGGCTAACTCCCTCACTTCCTTTACCTCTTTGTTCATATGTTACCTTCTCAAAGAGGCCTACTCTGATCATTCTATTTAAAATTGCAACACGCTCCCCTCAAGCCTCCCTTTATCCTGCTCTGTTTTATTTTCCTATACTATTTAATTTACTTATTTATTACCTTTAGTATTTATTTTCAATCACCCACACTAAAATAAAAGTTCCATGAAGGTAATCATCCTTGTTCATTTTATTCATCATGGTATCCCAAGATCCTAGGAAACACCTGGAATATAATAGGTGCTCAATAAATACTTGTTGAATGACGCTTCTGCAGATGATATGGATGACAACTATTTCCACAAAGAAGAGACAGTGCTCAATGCACACAGGTACATTCCTGATAAAATATAAAATTTTCACCTCCAAACAATAAACCATTAAAAACAAATTCCTTTATGAGGAAAGATGCATGAAAACTAAAATCTACTATTGGATACATTCCTTGGGATGGGAGATCCTGGCATACTGATCCAATTATACAAGTCTGTTCGTCTTAAGTGCCTAGGCAACCAAATCACATGCAATGATTATTCCAACTCTTTTTCCACGTAGTATCTCTTCACATTGGGGTGATGTGGTCTAATCCTCACAATTACTCTGTCTCAAATTGCACCGCAATTCTCCAGAATATTTTCAATGGTATTTTCCATATACTTCATACAGCACCCTAGGATTCTGTGGTAAGGAGCATTTCCCAAATACGAAAGTAAGAGCATTTCCCAAGTAAAATGCAAAGTAGTTGCTCCCCACCTCCAATATTTTGTTAGGATACTATTTCAGAATCTAGTGCCTTTCTCTGTTACTATCTCAAGATTACACTCATCCTTACCCAATGCTGTGGCTTGAATGTTTGGGTCCCTCCAAAATTCATGTTGAAATTTAATCTCTAATGCAACAATATTAAGAGGTGAGGCCTTCAGGATGTGATTAAGTTATGGACGATCCTTCCTCCTGAATGGGATTAGGGCTCCTATAAAAGAGGCTTCACCCAGTGTTCAGCCCTCTTTGCCCTTCGGCCTTCTGCCATGTGAGAACAGAGTTCAAGGTGCCATTTTGGAATCAGAGACAGGGCTCTCGCCATATACTGAACCTTTGGCACCTTGATCTTGGACCTTCCAGCCTCCGGAACTGTGAGAAATAAATTTCTATTATTTATAAGTTGCCAAGTCTTGAGTATTGTGTTATAGCAACATAAATGGTCTAAGACACCTGGTAGTACAGCAGTTCTGTTCAACCACAATTAAGGACGATGCCTTTAGTGTTACTCAAGTATTTCTACCTTGTATGACTACATAGCTAATATCATCAAGAGAAGAAATAAATTGTAGTATAACTACCACAACTTCACACCCTTATTTGTCTTTCCCTACTTTTTACATATACCTTCCCCTCAAAGTTGACCGATAGTTACAAATCAATATAAATGTTTATTATTATTTGCCACGTGTATTTATAACTATTGATAAGTAGATTGATGGATATGAAAATTAAGTGTTTGATTATATTTTTAAACAAAAAATATTCTGGACTTCAAAATATTTGGACTTCAAAACATTTGAAAATTTCTGCTTTAAGATTTCTCTTCAAATCAATTCTGTTATCTTAACTAGAAAGTATTGAATTTACCCTGGGGGTAGAGGGTGTTGTTAAAATCAAAGCAACTTCAAAGAGTGGACCTAATTCAAGAGAGTTAGGCACATATTCCTTAAACTTACCGAGCATGGATCTAAAATCATAGGAAATGCTGAATGGTGTTATAATAATTTGAAACTTGCCCTTAGTACAGAATTATATACAGTGTTGAACAGAGTATTACTAGGACAAAAAACTATTTAAATCTCATGCAAAAGTAACAGGATTAAATGTGTCTTTGATGAATGATATTTTTTAAAAAATTCTTTTAAAAAAATTCCACTCATCTAAAAGCATCCAATCCCAATTGACCATCGTCACTATGATTTCCTGATCTATGACTTCTTTGTCTCCAACTCTATGCTCTGATTGCAACTGTCACTGACTCACACAGCCTGCTCTAGGCATGGAGCCAATTTGATTACAACAACTGCTTGTGTGACAGAGAAAGGTAGTTTTCAGGGCCCTAGCAAATGGCTCACCCAAGCTTCTGACTCTGGGGCAAAAATTTTAACTGTCATTCACAAGATGGAAAATAAATATCCATCTAATCTAATAAACCAACAACCTGGAAAATACGTATGAACACAGAGTTCTTTAAGCAGGACACAGAAGGAGCGATCAGACTGATCACACCCTTGACTTATAATGAGCAGACCACGAGCACAACCACATTCCTCAAAAGCACAATTTCCATGTTCTCAACACACTGGCAATCTTATTTTTATTTTCCAGGGTTACAATTGTGGCTGGATCAGTTTTGAATCTCCGGTGTAGTAGATGGCATATGCATAAAAATATGTATTTCATGGAAGTGAAGTGAAATGAAAATAACTAAGTCATGTAGAGGCGGAAAGGTACTTGCTAGGTAGCTTCCTCCACCCAAAAAGCTGCTTCTTGGCGGGTGGGGGTGGGGGTGGTGGTGAAGAGGAATATAGCTACTCTTTCCATTTTTAAAGTTGAACTGAATTGTTCAATTTTCATTTAGTTATTTTAGTTTTATGGAAACTAAACCCTGTCTCTTTAAACTTATAAAATAATATGAGGCCAAGCGTGGTGGTTCGTGGCTGTCATCCTAGTACTTTGGGAGGCCAAGATGGGAGGATTGCTTGGGCCCAGGAGTTTGAGACTAGCCTGGGCAACACAGTGAGATCTCATCTCTACAAAAAATAGAAAAATTAGCTGGGCATTGTGGTGTGTGTCTGTAGTCCCAGCTGCTTGGGAGGCTGAAACAGGAGGATCGCTTGAGCCCAGGAGTCTGAGGCTGCAGTAAGCTATGATCATGCCACTGTACTCTACCCCCGGCAACAGAGAGAGACCCTGTCTTAAAAAATCATAATAATATGATATTCTACCAAAGTAGTTAAGACAATCAAAAATTATGCATGTAAATAGGATGTCCTAGTCACTGTGACAGCTATGCAGAATATCACCGTATTTATTTTCAGGTTTCTATTTTGCCCTTATGGTTTGGATCTAAAATATAATCTAGAACATTACTAAAATCATTCACACCCCTGGAGAAAAGTAAACCTTTCACTATAATTGTTTCCCTGACTGGTAGTATACCTTTGTTTCATTCATGTACAATAGTTTGTCCAACAAACCTACATTAAACTGAGTAAATAGACACTTGCGGGAGAGAGAAAACCAGACTAAATTATAACAATAGTAGCTACCATATAATGCTTTTAGATCTCCACCTCTGCGCTCATGTTTTACATGTATTATTTCATTTAATGATCACAACAAACCTATGTGTTTGTTACTATTCTTACTTCCACTTCACAGACGAGGAAAGTTAGAGAGGTTAAGTCATTTCCCAAAGCTGCCTGTCTGATAAGTAGCAGAGCTGATGCGCAACCCGGAATTCTGACTCCAAAGCCCAGTTCTTTCCTGTTCGCACACAGAGATGGAACCAAAGGAGAAGTACTGTCTTATTTGAACCAGCAATTTGGATGGTCAATGAGACATGTGCCTGAAACAACTCGAATGATTCTAAGGGAATATAAAAGAAAGTATAAGACTGCCCAGGGCAAAGGGCTACTCTCTAGTAAAGTAAATCAACTATATAAGCAAAGTAGAACTTTGTAAATCCCAGGCCGGAAAGAATCTGCAATTTTTAGTCATCGCCACACTTCCTCCCTTTAGCATATTCATCTCCCAGCTCAGCCGGCTTTTTTGTGTTTTTGTTCTGCAGCTGGGTTGTCCCCCAGGGCATTCAGCTTTCCATAGATTTCTTGGCCTCAGTAGAAACTTACCCTTCTGCCCTCTTAGTTAGCTGAATCTATGCTGGAATTTTTGAAAAAATACCCTAAAAAATGAAGGAGAATATGGACAAGGAGGAGGAAGAAGAGAAAGAGGAAGGGAGAAAAAAAATTAAGACAGCAATAAGAAAGAACGTTCGAAATTGTGGAAATTAATGTTTACAGATGCCAACTTTTTTTAGCAACTTGTTTTGTTGCGTTATTTTTATTTCTTTTCTAGTCCTAAGGAAAGCTAACTCAGAAATCTGTTTACTCAATTTAATAAATTCAAAGATTTCAAGTGTTTTTCTTTGCCTTTGATTGGGGGTGAAGGTGGGTGATAGCTAAGGTTTTTTTGTACCTATTGAGCATATATTATCTTATTTATGATCACATGATGAAAGTGGTATTATCACCAGCTTTTTATGGAGTAGGAAACTGAGGTTTGGAAAAATGAAATATCTTTACTAAGGACCCTTAGCTAGTCAGAAGCAGAGATGAGCAGGGTTTCTGACTAGTCTTCTTTTCTCAGAGTTCCACTGTGCAACCTTCAGAACCCCTCCCTTTTTTTTTTTTTTTTTTTTGTCCTAAGGCACTTCCTTCTACCATACACTTTTTTTGTGTTCTCTCCTGCACCCATAGCTTCTCCAGCAATTGAAGCAAAAGTCTCAGCCCTCGGGCAGTATACCTAAGATTGAGGCTTAGAAGTTGCGTGTGAAGACTCTCAAAATTCTTGGGTTCAAATCCTTATGGATTTTGCATTTGTGTAACTGTGCGACCTTGGGCAAATGCCTTAACCTTTCTGGGATGCAGTTTCCTCATCTGTAAAATGGGGATAAAAATGGTACTACCACCTTACAGGGTGAGAACTACATATGTGAATACTGAGGTGAAGTGATTTGAGTGGTGCCTGGTACAGATTAGCATTATATAATTATAAGTTGCTGTTATTAGGAAAGTTGCTGTTATTAGGGAAGTTTTTGCATGAGAAGGAACAAAAAATTAACACTTTTCTAAATCACAGTATATCAGTATTCACTTAGTCATTCCGCTGCTGATGGGTCAACTCCATGGCTTGAGATAATAATGGTAAACAGCAAGGAATACCCAAAAAAAAGAATATCTTAGAATTTCCAATGTCAATATATTCTATCATATTGCTCTTTGAAGTAATGTGCCATTTGGAAGAAAGCAAATCCTGTGTTAGCCATTTTCTGAGTGTGCACATTTCTTTGAGCAAAATAGAAACTGTAGATAAACCATTATATCTCTTGGGGCTAGAACAGCCTTCACAGAGTTGGTAATTAAATACTTTCACTATATATAACCATAGCCTTTCAAATATCTTTTTTTGAGACAGCGTCTCACTCTGTTGCCTGGACTAGTGTGGAGTGATATCATCATAGCTCACTGTAACCTCAAACTCCTGAGCTCAAGCGATCCTCCTGTCTCAGCCTCCCAAGTAGCTGGGACTAGAGGCATGCACTACCACACCCAGCTAATTTTTCTATTTTTTGTAGAAAGAGGGTCTCACTGTTGCTCAGGCTAATCTCAAACTCCTGGCCTCAGGCAATCCCTCCTCCCCACCCAAACTCCACCTCAGCCTCCCAGAGTGCTAGCATTATAAGTATGAGTCACCATGGCAGCCCCAACTACCTTTCGATTCAATGCAAATGTTATGAAAATACTCCCAGAAAGGGCAGATTGAAAAATAGCCCCAAATGTGAATTTTTACCCCAAATGGACTCACCTCTTGGAAGACAGTGTTGTTCTTTTATTAAAGAGATAGCCATAGAAAGATAATATACAGATAGATAATAAAACTATATATATATATATATATATAGAGAGAGAGAGAGAGAGAGAGAGAGAGAGAAAGAGAGAGAGAGGTCCATTTGTCTGTCTAAAGAAAGAGAGGATGACATTAGAGGGTGGAGTAGAAGACTTTTTATAATAATGCTCACTTTAAAAAAAAAACCTCATTGTATATGATATAGTTTCAAGTCAGGCCTGTTTTCAATGACCTGAAGGATTTAAATGGGCGCTTTTCAAATAGACTGATTGTTTGGGAGATAGGCTGGTTAAGAAACGTCAGCAAGTCTTTGACTTAATAATATTTTAAGCATAATTAATACTCCCAGTATACCATACACTGAGTTCACATGAAGCCTAACTTCTCTCTTACCTATAGAACATTCCAGTTATTCTTAGAATATTTTGGATGGCGCCTGAGCAATTTCATTTTTAACAAATTCCTCAGTCAAAATTTGGAAATTTGGAAACCACCCATATAGTTTTTGGTGGCTGCCTAGTAGTACATTTTTATAGAGATGTTACCATTTATTTAATCCATCTCCTTTTCTTGCACATTTAAGTTTAATCTAAGTTTTCACCATTACAAGTCCTGATCATCTTTCCTCTGTGCCAGCCACTGTGAGACTTACTTATTTCCTCAGAATAGCTTCTTAAGAGGTGAGATAAATTTTGTGGTTTTTTGAGGTTTTTGGTTCCTATTACCAAGTCGCCACTCTAGAAGGTTTGCTCCGTGGACATTTTTGAGACTGTTCCACATTTCTGTGATGGGAAAGCATTGATGGCTATGTTACATGAAGGCTAGCATTCAGCTACCAGCCCAGCGAGTGTCCTCAGACAGTGGCCCATTCAGGAGACTTAGAAAAGATACAGCACAATGTCCTGGCTCCTGCCTCAGATCTTAGCTACTATTGTGGCTAAAAGTAGCGCTCCTGAGTGATTGCTTCCAGGAATGTCTATCCAAAATCTAGCCACAAGGACTGTATGCTGCTTCTGGGAACTGACACATGTCACATACTGTCCCTGTAGGGCCCATCAAGGCATAGCTGTGTCCGGTAGTCAAGGGAACACAGGGCAGTGCAGAAATGCTTGATTCAAGATCATTTTTTTATAGAATTCGCTATGAAAATGTTCTCATATCAGATAAAAAAAAATGTACTGACCTATGTGCCTGGTAGTACAGAAATTAAAGCAGACCTAAAAAAAAAAAAGAATCACGTAAGCATACTGGAGTCATCCAGAGAGCAAAAAAGAAATGCCTTTTCTTCCCATCCCTCTTTTCTTGGATTTTCATGGAATGAAATGTGTGGAGAACTCTAAATAATATGTGTTACACATTCATTAACGTATTTTAGCCTTCTAATACAGGGAGGGACAGAAGAAATGATTTGAAGGGGATGGGATTTTTGCATATAAGACCAACATGAGATGCTTTTTGGCTACGTAAATATTTTTATATGACAGTAGCAACCCATACTGCTAGCATTAGAGCACAAAGCCACCTTCTTTGCAAAGAAATCTGATTGACTTAGTGAACATCGCCAGATCATCTAGGATCTGTATAACAAATAGTAAAATGCAGGGCTCTTCACCTGTGAGTAAAACAGAGTAAAAGCACTTGCTATCATGAAAGTGTAGGATTTTGAAATTGGAATTGATTTTATGTTTAATTGGCTTCTCAAATTCTTTTAAGAACATAGTAAGAAAAGGGACTATAAATATATTCAATAGCGATTTTGTCTCCACTCTTATTGTATAAATTAGAGAACTAAGGCACAAAGAAGTGAAGTGAATTTCTGAAGGTCATTTAGCTAGCGAATGGAAGGTGTGATGTCTGACTATAAAGTAAAACTGAATTTAGTGTCCATCCTTTTATTTTCTTTCCCCCGGGCCTTCCAAAACAACTCCCAAGGAATTTTCAATCTTTACATATAAATGTTCTACTCTTGAGGCAATGTAGTAAATAGGTATAATTAGTAGTAAAAGTATAATTAATAAATAATGATGTTTATTTTTTCCTCTCCACTTACAATATGCCTCCCATATGGTGCAAATATCCTTATCTTTTCAAAAACCTTGAGTATGTTAAACATGTCTCATGACTATGTGTCTATCAGAGCAACCACTCTTCATGCAGATTTGAGAAAAGCTAATGTCAAAATCAACTGGGAGGTGGGAAAGCAATGAAGAGACAGAAGGAATGGGACCATTTCTAAAGTTTTCAACAAGTAAGACTAGAGGGAGTGATGAAAAAGGCAGCTCTTTGGTAGAAGAGGGGTCAGAAAACAATCTGTTCTGAGAAGAAATATAGTGAGGATAAGAACTTCTTGCTGTTGTTTACCATGATAACCAACCTGAGCACCTGAAACCAGGTCCAGCACATAGCGAATGTCCAGTTAATGTCTGTGGAATAAAAGTACAAAGTCTGGAACTCAGGCGACCTGGGATCTGGTTCTGGCCTTCTCACTAGTCTTGGTCAATCCACCTTTCTGAGCCTCAGTTCCATCATTTATTGCATGAAAGGCTTGGATTAAATTATTTCTATGGTAGATACGGATACTTTTTTCTGCCAAGCTCCAGCTTAGTGGGGGACCTGTCCCCGTAACTCATTTATCTACATAGTTACCGTGGGACCACACGATTAAACACCAAATTGGTAAAATCTGACCATGTCCATGGTCAATGTGGATGGGGCCAGGCATTCCCAAACTGGGCCAATATGAATCTTTTCCAAGCAATTTCAGAACTGGCGTTTAAAAAAGTAATATCAGCTTCTTTCTGGTGGCTGAAACTGAGGATATACTAACCTGTAACAAGTTAGTGGCTACCTTCCCCCAACTTGATCTGGGTAGTAGAAACAACCAACAGACAACGAGAGAGAAGAAAGAAGCAGACACAGAAGTAGAACAGACAGAAACAACTTTTAAATCCATCATCCTGGTTGAACCTGAGGCCCAATGCATTCCTATCCTGTATGTAATGAGACACCTCAGAATCCGTGCATTAAATTCCCCATGAAAAAGTAATAAACTAGCCACTTAGCCAATAAACTGTCTATTAATCGCGATGAAAATAGTTATATGCAATATATTCTAGTATCTTTTTCATTTCTAAAAATTGAAAGTTTTAAGGATTGTGAAGCCTGAAGGGGTAGCCAGATAGGAATATTATGCTTTCACAGGAAGCAATTTAACTGGAACAGACTTGAAAACAGAAGATGTTCTGCTGAAGGGAGATTTCCTAGAGTGGGGGATCAAAGGCAAATTTTCACTCAGGGAGTTAAACAAAGTATCATCTTACCTAAAGGTGAAGGTGAGTTATGGAGAATCCAGACAGAGTGGATATTATTTCCATAATCCCAGGAAGACTAAAGACAGACAAATTCTCTTGTCATTATTTAAAATTTTGATACTTTGCTTATCATGGATTTTTACATATTAATTTTATTTTTATAAACATTGCATTACAATATTATTTACCTTAATCACCGAATTTTTTGTTACCCTTTTCAATTTTGTGGTTGAGGTAAGTACCTTACCTCATTTTAGTCCCAGGCCTGAGACAGAGGATTCCATCTGCACAAAGGGTCAAAGCAAGGGTATTGGCAAAAAGTGAAACAGTAGAAAATTATAGAAGCTTTAGTAACATTCTAAGCCAAATTAAATAAAGTAACAAAATGGTATATTTATAGGCCTGATGCAATGGCTCATGCCTGTAATCCTGACATTTTAAGAGGCTGAAGAGGGAGGATTACTTGAGCCCAGGAGTTTGAGACCAGCCTGGACAACATAATGAAACCCTGTCTCTAAAAAAATTTTTTTTAAAAAATGAGCTGCGTATGGTGGCATGCACCTGTAATCCCATCTACTTGGGAGGCTGAGGTAGGAGGATCACTTGAGCCCAGGAGTTCAAGGTTACTGTGAGCTGTGATCCCACCCTTGCACTCCAGCCTGGGTGACAGAGTCAGATTCTGTCTCTATTTAAAAAAAAAAGAAAAAAGTTATATTTATCATTTGCTTTCTTGCACTTAATTCATGTCCTCAAGATTTTCTCACTCTGTAGTAGAATAGTTTTGCATTCTCAGTGGGTCACCTTCCTCACTATGGAAGAAGTACTGGAAAGGAATTAGAAGAATATATCCTAAAGGTTTTTATAATGAAATGTTGGAAAGTTTCAATCTTGTGCTGTGGGTCTGCCTTGTCACACTATATTTTTACTGTGATTTACAAGGAAGGGGCAGAAGATTCCTCTTGCCATATTGCACTATTTTCATAGATAAGAGTCATATTCTCCTATTGTGTCATTTGGTTTTAAGTGTGGATCTGAACTGGGATTGACATCTAATACTGATCTGACAAGAAGCCATTTCTAATGGAGTCTCTGAAGAAGCACAGGCAGGCCAGGTCTTCCCATTGGATGCAGACAGCAAAGAAGAGCTGACCCCATTCCTCCAGTGGTCCCTGAAGGGGGTGGAAGAACCCCAGAAGGTATACAAGATGATGAGCCATTGAAGTATAAGGAGACAATATTAAAACTTTTATTTTCACTTGTTCTTTGTTGCATTCATTTTTGAAATTTTATTTTGGACTGTTTTATCATGAACATAATATATTAGTAATACAGTAATTTATTTATATAATTTAACATTGATTTTATTTAAAGGTATGTTAAAACAATTACCATTAGGGATATAGTCCATTCTTTGACTGATCTTGGGAACAAGGATAACGAGATTGACAGAATTATAGTGTATAAATAATGCTAGATTTGGTTGGAGTTAGAAAACATGAATTCTGATCCTAGTCTGCTTCTTACTAGTTTATGTAAGCTTGGGCAAAATAACTTGAGCCTTTAGTTTCCACTTCTGCTAAATGGGTATATGAGGCTTAAAGGAAATATGTACATAGGATTGAGCAGAGTATGTGATACCTAAGATTTTAAATAGTATATCAATTTTGGATATCATTATTAAACACTTTGATTTTACTAGAATCTCCATATAAACACACTACATCCTATTACTAATAGACTCATAAAAGAGGCAATATTCAAATCTGTAAATTAAGTTTTCTTAAGATAAAAAATATTCATCCAAGTATCCTAGTCTAATTATTGGGTAATAATTATTAATATTCCTTAAGCAGTTTCAGCAGAATAAAGGTTTTCCTTTCTTTTCTTAAATATTTTATTTATTTATTTATTTATTTTTTTATTATTCCAAGGTATTGTGAGGGTACAAACATTCCAGTTACATTTTATGTCTTTGCCTCCCCCAAATGCATGTTAAAGGCGTGCCCTTCCCTCCCTTTATTGCTCCCCGTGTCCTTTCTTTTCTTATATTATTACCCCCAAAACACCTGCTCAGTTTCATTTTAATCCATAGCTTTATAAAGAGACATTCGAATAATATTATTCACAAAACCCTTCTACAAAATATTTCATGACCAGAAGTAGAAAACTCTGGCAAGAAATTGCAACCAAATATATTGGCTTGGCTTGGACCTTTATACTACTTTTTTAAAAAATGAATGGCCTGGCCTTAGGCCAGACAGAAAGGAGTTAGAAAGAAAAGCAGAATTTGACTGGAAAGAAAAGTTCTACCTGTCCTTGTATCTTTATTAAGGCACAAATTCCCATGCCACCAGAAAGGAACTTTAACTGGGGCCTGTGTAGTACCACCTCATAGAATAGGGGTTTGTCAACCTTAGAGCTATCAGCATTTTGATCAGGTAATTTGTTGTGAAGGGCTGTCCTTAGTAGTATCCCTGGCCTCTATTCACTAGATGCCAGTGGCATTCCCTCCCACACCCCATACCCCCATCTGTGACAACTGAACATGTCTCCAGACATCACCAGACGTCCCTTGGAGCAAAATAGCCCCCGGATGAAAACCACTGTCATGGAATGATCCTCATTATATGCTCAGGATGAAGTGAGTCTAATGAATTAGGGAGAACTTGAAATCCAAATGCAAATTTTACAACATTTCTGCCATAATGTTTTAAGGGTACACTCTGTAAATATTTGGCAACCAGCTTGCATTATACCTAAAAGCACAAATCAGAGGGTGAGTATAGAGTCGATCCATCTTTCTTTGTCAGAGTTCATATAATTTACACTTTTTGGGGCATGGAGGGATGCCAGGACAGTGCTCCCAAATTGAAGAAGTATGTCTACATGTGGGTGTGAAGGGAGTGGCTGGGACAAAGACTAGGGAGGATGAGGAAGACCAAACTCAAAATTCAGTGGGGACATGAGCAAGCTCAGTTTAATTAGCCATTGGGTTGGTGGCATGAGAAAGTCAGAGGGAAATTTTCCCCTTTTTATCTCCTTCCTTTCTTTTTTCTTCTATTATACCTCACTTCTTTCTTTTCTCCCTTTGTCTGTATCCTTCTTACAGTTCCTTTCCCCTCTGTTACTATTAATATTTTAGTCAGGCTCTAGTTATGAAAGCCCAACATCATGGCTGTGACTGGGGCTCCAGAACCAGATGGCCTGAGTTTGAGTCAGAGCTTTGCTACTTTCTTACTGTGAATCCTGCACAAGCATGTGTTTTCACTTCCTTACCACTAAAATGGGGATGATGCTATTATCTATCTCCTGTTGAGAATAGCATCAACATATGTAAAGCACATGGAAGGGAGCCTCGGGCATGCAGTAAGCACCTAATAAATGTTAACTATTATGATTATCTTCACATCTTCCTCCAGGGAAGAACACATACAATATTTTTATATAAAAGAATCTAGCAACATTTGTCCACTTGCATTTATCGAGAGAGTTTTCTATATTACTGGTTTGGGAGAGGAGAAAGTTAGGTATCTGTTTCATAACACTTTGAGCAATAAGGCTGGCTTAACACCCTTGTGCAGGGGAAGCTGTGCTGAGAGAACACCATGGACAAATGCACACTTTGTAGGAACAAAACAAAAGTAGTTCTATTGAATTTCTCCCTGAAGTAATGTGTACTGTTATTGCTAGTCTGAATTCAAGGTACACACTATTTCTGTGTGACTGGAGAAAAAGCAAATTTTAAGATTACATAAATAAAAATAGAATATTAAATATAGGAAAGAAAGTTTTGAAAAGCCTTCCTAAACAATATTTTTATGTTTACATATTACTTTTCTTAGAAAACACAGTGACCCACAGATAATAGTGTTTAATAAATGAGTATTTTCATTATAGTTATTTTACAGCAACAGCTAAAGGAACAGCTAAGAAAAATGAGGCCAAGAAAAATTAACGAGAAACTGATAAATTAGGGAACACATAGAAGAAAAAATGTGAGTGAAATTAAACCTAGTGATTAGGGAAATAAAAAATAAAACAACAGTAATATACCATGTTGGCAGGGCATGATATTGGCAAAAATTAAGAGATGATTAATATCCACTTTGGGTGCAGGTATAGAGAAAAAGTTACTCTCATGCGCTATTGGTTAAAAAAATGATTAAAAAAGGAACAATGTTTTTGAAGGACAATTTGGCATTATCTTTCATTATTTAAAATTCTCATTCTCTTTGACCTAGCAATTTCACTTATATAAATCTTCCTGAGAAAAATCCTTGCCTTTAAACCCAAAGTGTACAAAGATGTCCACTGAAGCATTGCTTCTAATGGAAAAAAACAAAACCTAGAAATGGTCAATGACTAATGTCCATTTATAGACAGAAACAAATAACAAGAGATAAATGACTTAAATCCACATTATAAAATGCTACATAGCCATTTAAAAGAATGAATACTAATATCAAAACATGGCATGTTAAAAAGTAGCAGAATAATATGTAATACTTGTGTTTATCATGTGTGTATGCATAAATATGTAGAAAAGGATCTGATACTGTATACTTGTATTCTAAACTGCTAATAGTGGTCACCTTTGAGAAAAGTGGGATTGGAGTCCTCACTTTTTCTCTGTGCTACTTTTTTTTATAGTGTTCTGAGTTTTTATAAGGAGCACTTGGTTTATTTAAATATGAACAAAACAGGCAGTTTAGCATTTTTGTCTTTGCACTTGGGGATTACTAGGATGATGTACAGAACTTTCAATTCCAATGTATCTGATTTGAGGTAACCGACTAGGCCTTGTGATTTCTTCATCTTGATACTAATTATTTGGGGCCATTTAAAATTATTATTTTGAATTACATATGATGATATGGGTACACATGAGCTTCCTTCAAATTTTTGGGAGGCAACAGGCATTTTTATCAGTATTGTTGAGGGTACAATACTAGACATTTTGGGACGATAGAATAGAGCTTAGAAATTAAGGCCACTGTTTTCTTAATCTGATATTCAAAACATACACTAAGAACCTAAGGAAACTGTTTGGGATAAAATAAACACAACAAAAATATGTCCAGTATAGATTTTTACATGCATTCAGAAGAGACAAGAGAAACAGAAGGCCTGGTGAAAACTACATTAGGATGGTGAGAAGCTGGACAGGTGGCCTTGGGCATTTAGAATTAATACAAAAGGCAACCAACCACTGTCATTTCTTGAGCTGGAAAGCAAAACAATGTGCATTATGTAAAAGGTTATTTTCTCAGAGTATTTAGGTACTAACTTAGGAGATTGCTGATATAAACCAAAAAAGGCCTGTATAATATGTAACTGCCAAAACATACAATTGAAAACAAACAAGTCAGCTACGCAAACACCCATTGGGTCACTTGTGTGGTATCAAACAGATATTTTCCCAGGGAAAATGAAGACAGGTGCTGGTGAAAGGGGTAACACATTTTAATAGGTTGAAGGTTGGGGAGTGAGAGCTTCATTCTGATGAGGTTTCATCTTCAGCATTCTGGCTTTGTTGTTATATAAAAGTGTACAAAAAAAGGAATCAAGCAATTATCAATTCTCTCTTAGCTCTAATTGGCCCTTTGGAATTGGAAGTTATACCAACAAACAACCATTAGCATTTTTTTCTATTCACACTCTCCTTGGCTACATAGCTGAAGTCAATTTCAAGCATGGTTCTTTCACTTCAGTGTCCTTATTTATGTTTTTACAATAATGCTTTATGGTAACTCACCTACTGTTAACCCTCTATTTTATGTGAAGCAAAACCTGTTGCTCTCATAGCACTTTATTCATAACTCTTACAGAACTTACCATGGTAACAGTAATTTACCAGTTTATACTTTCACTCAATTGTAAGCTTCTTGAAGTCAAGGACTGCTTTCATGTCATCTCTAGCACTGAGCCTGGCAAATAAAATAGTCAATAAACTAATGTTTCTGAAATATTAATAGATACCTTCTGTGAGTTTATCAAAGATGGACCCTTTGCAAGTTGAACCTAAATACCACTCTCTAATGAATTCTAGATGGCTCTGATAGTTTTCTTTAGAAACTATCTAAGGTTCTCTCTATCCTTTATTGATTGAGTACTGTTGGTTTTATAAAATAGGATAAATGTCAGAAGCAAAGGTCATGAAAAATAAAAAAGAACAAAACCAAGAAATAATGAGTGTTAAAATTAAACAAGTTAGATTTCAAGTGATTTTCAAGGAAAGTTGATATTTTAGGTATATACAAAGTAAAAAGAAACTGGAATCATACAGAAATATAGTTTAAAAATTTGGGCGAAAGCATGTCAAAATTTCTATACATCTGAATGGACAGGAGCTCCAGACATATAAATTCAAAATACAAACTAAAAGTCCTACTGGAGTAATAAATTACTATTACCATAATAAAATAACACTTAACAAGCATCTGTTTGACATCTTACTTTATAAGTTTTTATACAAAATTAATTGATACATATGAACATTGAGATTTTATAAAAATTTAGAATGCATAGTTAACTAAATATAAACATTAAACAAATACATAGTTAAGAACAGTATCATAGGACCAAGAATAATTATATTTCTAAGATGTAGTATAGACCAAATAAAGTAAGATTGCAGAAAGCAATTTTATTTCTCAAATCAGTTCTAAAACGCTTTATGAAAAATGCCAGGAGATACAGAGTCATGCATCATTTAAAGACAGGGATATGTTCTGGGAAAAAATGGGAAAAATATTTTTAGGTAATTCCATTGTTGTGTGAACATCATAGAGTGTACTTACACAAACCTAGATAGTATAGCCTACAACACACCTGATATATATTGTTTAGCCTATTGCTCCTAGGCTGTAAACCTGAACAGCACAGTATTGTACTGAATACTATAGGCCTGCGGTCCTCAACATCAGGGCCGAGGACTGGCATGGGTCCGAGGCCTGTTAGGAACTGTGCCTTATAGCAACATGTGAGTGGCAGCGGCCAGCAAGGCAGGCAAGCTAGTGAAGCTTCATCTGTATTTACAGCCACTCCCCATCACTCACATCACCGCCTGAGCTCCGCCTCCAGTCAGATAAACAGAGGCATTAGATTCTTAAAGGAGCACAAACCCTACTGTAAACCATGCATTCGAGAGATCAAGGTTGCAGACTCCTTATAAGAATCTAATGCCTGATGATCTGAGGTGGAGCTGAGGCAGTGATGCTAGCACTGAGGAGCGGCTGCAAATACAGATTGTCATTAGTGGAGAGGTTTGACTGAACAGAGACCATAATAAATCAATTGCTTGCAGACTCATATTAAAACCCTATCAGTTAGTGGCAAGTAACAATGTAATAATAGAAATAAAGTGCACAATAAATGTAATGTACTTGAATCATCCCCAAACGACACCCTGTCCTCCCCCCCAACCCCCAACCCCCGGTCCATGGAAAAACTGTCTTCCATGAAACTGGTCCCTGGTGCCAAAATGTTGGGGACCACTGACGTAGGCCATTGTAACACAATGGGGTTTGTGTATCTAAACATATCTAAGCGTAGAAAAGGGTACCGTACAAATACAATATTATAATCTTATGGGACCACCATTGTATATGTGGTCTGTCGTTGACTGAAATGTCATTATGTGGCATATGACTGTACTTAAATAGGCAAGAACAATAAGACAGGTAAAGAGAGATTGTGCGAAATGCATGGCAGCTTGGCAGGGACCCAGAAGGAAATCTGGGATGATCTAACAAAGGAAGGAAACTTAAATAAATAAAGATTGGCTAAAACCCATGAGGCAATAGGGGTGTGAAGTGTTTTAGGGCTTAGTGATAAAGAGCTTTAGAGTTGAAGGTGGCAGTCTCTAGGATGAAAGAAAGCCAGTGTCTATTTAGGATTTTAAATCTTGTGGAGAATGAAAGTATCTCTTTCTGGTGAGGTAAGGACTGGCCAGATGTCACTGGAACTGAAGTTTTTAGCATTTTTAAAAACAGAATTTTTCATTTTGGTGTTTCTTATAATACAAAAGTATTAAAGATAATACCATAGCATTCCAAAATGGACACATTTGGGGATGCTAATAAGATTGGTGTCATTAGAAGAAAACAACAGCAGTTAATTTTATTACTTTTTACATCATTTAGTCATATTGTACCTTCGATTATCTAAATGTTTCCTTTTGGTTCCATGTTTCCCTAGCTTGATTGTAAGTTTCTGGAAAGTAGGCCTCCTCCCTGTATGTAAAGTAGTCCCATGGATTCTACCACCTACATATATTTGCACTCATCTTCTTCTCTCTAGCCCATGAGCAATGTCCTCATTTTTTTCTCATATAGATTATTGCAACAACCTTTTTGCTGGTCTCCAAAATCTTACAATATAGCTTGGGGGGCAAGGAAAACCAAATGGAAACATTTAGATAATACAAAATGTTATATGAAAACATACAAATATAATAGATAAAAATCACTGCTGTCTTTTTCCTTGAATACTGACATTTCCTTTATAGGTCTCCTCCCACCTCTACCACCTGTATTCTGACTTTGAATTGTAACTATTAAACTACACACACACACACACACACACACACACACACAGCTATCATGGATAGAGGGCTGGAGAGGCCAGTGCTGTATGTAAATGTGGGGTCTTTTCTGTTTTGCTCTTTAAAACTATAGTAGACTACACCAAATTTACAACAAAATGCAAAGTTTTAAGAATGCCGGAGTGGGTTGTGCAGAAGCACCAGGCTTTACACATGCTTAATGAAGTGTGATAAAATCCTATCAAAGTGTGATGTTGCAGTGGGAAGATGAGGAAACCTTCAGATAAGCCAGAAAGAGAGAGCTAGAAAAAAAGAAGAAATGTTTGTTAGGAAAGTTGAGAGATTTGAAAGAAAAGAGGGAAAGGGGGAACAGCCCTTGAGGGCCCAGTCCTCTGACTGAGAGTCCCAGGACCGCAGGAACTAAAGATGAGCAGTGGATTTAATCCAGGGATGAGCAGAGACAAGGTGCTGAGTGGTCTAAGTCATGCCAGAAAAAAAGAGGCTAAAAGGAAACAGAAACAAACATCCTGTTGTTGGGAGGGGGAATGTGGGGAACACAGAAAAAGGGTTGGAAATGGCGATGGGAATATCTCACTTTTATATCCTCGGAGGCTGGACAAGCCTGAAGAACAATATACCCAATCAAGGTTAGGAAGGGACACTATTATAGATTAAGTGATTATTTACAACAGAGCTTCTTAAACATTAATGCTTAGATGAATCATATGGGGATATTGCTAAAATACAGATTAGTTCAGTAATTAGAGCAAGCTGGGGTGGAGCCCAAAAACTTGCATTTCTAACAAGCTTCCAAGTGAAGCTTCTCAGCTTTGAGTAGCAAGGATTTATAATATTAAACATGAACACTTAAAGCATTTTTATAAAATGAATTTGTACTTCCCAATATAGATACCTTCTGGGGAGTTATCAAAGAATTTAATTATGAAATTATCCTCCCTTTTACCCTTAGTTTATGGCAATGAAGAGATAATCTGAGATCAAAGCAGGAAATACAGTGCCCCAGTTCAAACCCATAATAACATATTCAGGAGCATAATCACTGTTATATGTCTATATTAATATTATAATAAGATAACTACCTGTGTTATTTATAGCAACATAATTGCACATTAAATTGTCCCAGAAAATTTCCTGTGGATGATTGAAATGTTTTATATCTGGCCTGTCCAATATGGTAGCCACTAACCACTTGTGGCGACTGAGCACTTGAAGTATGGCTAGTACACCTGAGAAATAAATAGCCACATATGGCTAGTGGCAACCATGACCATCAATGTCTGCTAGCATTGTCCAAAGACAATGAGATGTTATTCGCCTCCTGACTGAAGTTGTCTTCCTATCAATGGTCTAGATTTAGCTACAAATTTACAAAAAGAGACTCCACATGTCTTCTCCAGACCCTTCTCTGAGAACTGATGTTATAAGGGAACTTAGTACCTGAGGCCCACAGAAGGAAGCTGATAGTAACCAAGGAATTTAATTCCCCCCTTATCTAAAAAGTACGATTCTCCTGCCAGATTATTATCCAAATTATTATCCAATAATGTCTTGAAATAGAAAGTCTATCCCAACAAAGATCCCACCTTTGAGAAATTAAATGTAATATTAAAACACACAAACACATGGGATTTTCAAGAAGGTGATTTGGGTTTGAGCTCTAGCCATGCCCTTACTGCTATGTAATCTCTGGCAAGCATCTAACCTCACTAATCTTCAGTTCCCAAGTTTCTGTAAATTGGAGTTGATGATACTACCTACTGGGCAAGGGTGTTAGGAAGGTAAGTTCCTGAAAGGCATCATAAATTTTAAAGTCCTATACAAAGGTTTATTAATACTCACTAAAAGGGAAATCAAGGCCATATTTAAAGCAAAATCCAAGGAACTGCCTAGAATCTTTTGTTGTACTAAATTTGTGTTACACATGGCCTTAGATTCTTTTGTGGATATTTCATTCCTTCATATTTGTTGTAGTGGGACATAACCTTTAAAGAATGAGCATGCGAAAGCCATTTGGGAGAATGACGGTAAGGAAGAGAGCTTTATTTAGTAGCGTGGGGTCTGGTAAGCATCCTCCCTGCTAAGATTATACAGAAAATAAAGGAAATAGCAGACTGCTCATTTCCCTTGTACTTGTCCTAATCTTGTGGCAACTTCCTGTAAAAGGCAGTTATAGCATTAAAAGTAAACGGATTTCACACTCACCGGATACTACCAGACCAACAATTGCAGTCCTTAGGGAGAAAAAGAAAACAGAGTTCTTATCCTTTATACTTTGTATTAGTTTGGAAGAACATGGAAACTCTAGTGATGGAGAAACAGATTCCTGCCAGAGGGGAGGAAACTATTTAGAAACATGGTTACCATTTAGTAATTCTACTGAGAGGCAGAATTCATTAGCCAAGAGACTGGTTACACTAAAAAACAAACAAACAAACAAAAACCCAAACCAAAAAAAAAAAAAAAAAATCATTAAACAGGTACACCATGAAAACAGAGAGTTCCTGTTGATCTAGGCGCATTTAACAATAGTTTTAAAATACAAAATTTTAATAACATCTGCTAAGGACTAATGTTAAGGGCAATTTTAAAAATGGAAATGTGCACTTGTATTTTATGTGCTATTAGAACCTCAAATGTTGGCATGGCTGTTTTCTTTTTTGGCTTTTCAAGTGTATAAATATCTGCTGAGAGCTCATAGTATAAAGGACAGTGTATATGAAACTCTGAACTGCAGTAGTATTTAAGTCATAATGGAAAGCCGGAGGGGACTCTTGATTTCCATGGCAGTATCAATCAATACAGCTTCCTTTTTATATAATAGACAAGACTTTGGCATAATATTTCACCTTAAAAGCATTTATTACTTAAAATCACTGCTAAAGAGAACACCAAAAGACATAAAGTGCAGCTTCTACCTTCAAGTCACTTAAAATTTAACTGGGGAAAACAAACGTAAATTTATAAAAAGTTAAAAAAAAAAAAAGACAATTACCAACACTAGGGCAAACTGCAAAGTCAAAAATAAAAGAATCTGAGAAGACCAATTCTGAGTTCACAAGAAAGGTGATCACTAATGGGCACAGTAGTTTGGAAAAAGGGAAGATGCTTTGATTTGCAAAAATATATGCCATTTGCCAGTGTCTTGTTGAGGACAGTGAAGATAGTCCCCCTTTTGCTGTCCTTGTGAACCCTGGTCTGAATTCAGAATCCACGTGTATCTTCTTAACTTAGATGATATCTTCTACCAGCATGTAGTTAGCAATTGTGCTGTTGCTCCTCCCTTTTTGGCCCACAGATGCTATTGATAATTAATCACCTCGAACAGGTCATTAAGTGGCTGTCACTAATTCCTAAAGCTGAGGACAATAGGACAGAGAGCAACCTGTGAGAACCAGCTTCCTTCCCATAGGCCCACCACCTAAGTAAACACAAACAAGCAAATTGGATTCTATGGCTCACATAGAATCCTTCTTGATTAGTACTAACTAAATGGAGTTGGCATTCAAGGTGACACTATGGTCTGTATTTAGCTTTTCACATAGATTTTCAAGTCTGGCTGGATGCACCTTCCCTAGCTGACATTATCCCTCTGGCCTTGAACAATATCTTCCTAAGCCTATGATGTATTTTGGTCTACCCTTTTTTGTATTTGGCTGGTTTCAATTTAGGGATGTATTGGGAGAGAGGATGACAAGAGTAGTTGTGAGGAAAGAAGAAGACAGTGAAGGATTACAACAGCCAAGTATCTAGCATACTTCTGAAAAAGTAGACTTGTTGGTCCCATTAGAAACCTACTGATCACCATTTCTGGGCTGGGGTATAGGAATTTGTATTTTAAAGAAGGATTTGCAGTCTATTAAAAAAAACATTATGGGAAATTTAAAATACGTAAAACAGTAAAGAGTGCTCACCATCAATCTACAACCAATCTTGTTTCATCCATATCCCTATTCGCTTCTTTCTATTCCTCACCCTACTGGATTATTTTGAAGCAAATCTCTTTTGAAATCATATAATTTCATCTGTAAATATTTCAGTATGTATCTCTAAAGGGTAAGGATTAAAAAAAAAACAAACCACAAACCAATACTTAAAAAAAAATCCTTATTCTCATCAAATCTCCAGTGAGTGTTCAAATTGCCTCAATTGTCCCAAATTTTAAAATATTTGTTCAAATCAGGATCTGAATAAGGTCTCAGAAATTGTGTTGGGTTGCTATGTCACTTGTACCTCTTAAGATCCAGATACCAGGATAGACCAGGTGAGGCTTCTTGTGTTTAGGGCACCTGCTAATTGAAAGTCAGAGTCTGAGACTTTCTGTGTCTCATTGTGGTATCATTTATGACTGTTTCAGAGTAGAAGACTCAGAGCTCAGCTCAGACCAAGGTATTTTTTTTTTTAAAGTTGGTAAGATCTCCAAAAACTGGGTAAGAGGAGAGAACCACAAATACATTCTTAAAAAAAAGGGCAGATCCTGTCATAAAAGTGGCCTGGAACCACCTAAGGCAATGAATGGTTTGGTGATAGTGTCTTGGTCATGAGGTTAAGAACAATTTGGAAAGCACTGAGCGGTCGATCACATCTTGCTCCTTTAGGTAAGCAACGTTGGCGAAAGTGGTCAGCTCACTACCTAGTACATGACAACCAAGATGGTTTTCACATCTTTTCCCAAAGCCTGTATTGACAATCTCCTGATGCACTAGAACCTCAAAAAGATGCTCATCTTCAAAAGAGAAAGAGGATTTTGCAAGGGACCAACTTACCTTGTACTTAATCATAATGACTGTGATAATTATCTTTTATTAATTACTACTTAGGACCAGGCCATGTGTGTAGCAAGGGTGGTACACGGAAGATAACGGATAGTTATTTGTTGAACAAGAACACTGAATGCTTTACATTTAACCTTCAGAGCAACTGCCATCAGATTGCCTTGAGTTATTATGTTTACAAAATAATAATAAGAGCTCAAACTTACTGAGCTCTCACTGTGAATTCTTAATCTAAGTACTTTATGTATATTATTACCTCCTTAATCAGTACAACAGCTCTGTGAGGTAGGTACTATTATCCCCATTTTATGCAGGCACAGAGTTTCAGTAACTTGCCTAAGAACACAGATAATAACTGATGGGACTTGATTCAAACCTGAGCAGCCAAAGTGGTTAGCAGCAGTAGTACTGCAAGGAGAAAAGGCCAGTACCAACACTCCCACTTACAGGTTCTGCACAAGAACAAGTTCAAAAACACAGGTTTAGAGGTCAGGCCTGACTATCACAGACCCCTCACTGTTTTCCATCACCAACATTGCCCCTTCCTGCTCTAAGTAAGGACAATGCTGCTTCTGAAGCAAGAAGTGAGTTACATAAAGAAACCTCAGACATCCACGGAATGGCTTTTTGGGCACACTCCCTGGTTTAGCTCCTTCGTTGATTCATCAAACACTTATTAAGCACCTACTATGTGCAAAATAGTTACGGTAACTATGTTAACAAGCTAGTGCACACACTCATTCCCAGAACAGCAATCCTGAAGCTTCCTGGAGAGGGATGGCCAAAGAGGAGAGCTGGCTTTTTTGGGAGTTCCTCCCACTTTCTTCTTCCTCAAGAATTGTTCTCACTGTGGCACAAGTAGCAACCTTCATTCTCAGGTGCGAGAATGAAAAGAAGAGCATTGCACGCAGTGCTAGACTGATACCTGGGGAGATGCGTCAGGAACTTGGGAGCGCTTGGGATTCAGTCCCACAGGCCAGATCGCGTATAGGCTGGCTTTCTAGGTAGAGAAGAGATAATAAAATTTGCAAAGCCAGGAGCTCTGAGACCTCTGGTCGGGCAGATCCTAAGCTCCAGCCAGCAACCCCAGCAGGTTTTGGTGCAAAAATCTTTTGAGATAAATGCATACATTGTCCTCTAACAATGCAAACGTGACAGCTGTCGATCCAATAATCAGTCCGCCTCCGTTCGGAGCAATTCTTGCCACAGAGGCATCTCCTGCGCTATAGTTATGCAACCTCACTCGCAGCGGGAGTTATTTCCTCTGCTTTTGGCTGCGCCAGATTCATGTAACACGCCTACCACGGGCTTCAATGGAAGTCGTTCTCCATTAACAATCACTCCAGCTTTCAGAGATGAATGCTCGGCACAGCTTACCCCTTGCGCAGTAAGAATCTAGGCAGCGAGGTATTAAAACTCTCTGTCTTGCGCGCGCGCGCGCACACACACACACACACTCCCGTCGTGCATGCAGCTAGAGGACTGCAGCAATGCAACCAGAGGGACAGCAGGCGGAGCTCTCTTTGCACAGTCCCTGCTTCTAACCCCCACCAACTAAAGATGAACTCGTGCCAGTTCCATTCTTTGCTCTGCAAGGAAAACACACACACACACAGCAGAACACAGTAGCCTCCAGATTTCCCCTCTGAGCACACTGTCTTTCTAGCTTCTTCGTTCGAGCAACCCAGAGATTCCAAGCCGAGTAACGGAGAGTAAAGCGCTACAACAATGCAACCTCCCAAGCAGCGCCCCTGGCAGCTCCCACCCCCGCCCCCTTTTGCAGTGTGCCAAGAGTTTGGAGCGCGCGCACGCACACAGAGCTCGTTGCAGTGGAATATCCCTCCGCCTCCCTCCCCCTTTCCCCGCTCAAGTGGCTCGACAACGATTTGGGAAATGAAGGAGGAGGGAACTACTTTCCCGAAACTTGCTATGCTGCACACGACTTCGAGTAGCAGTGATTCGCCCGGAGGCCGCAGGTTTTAGTCCTACCCACACACCCTCACAGGCCGGGCACCCCGCTCGGCAGCCCCACCCCGCGCTTGCTCTGGCCTCGGGGGAAAGCGAGCGGCCGGGAGAAGTCGGCAGGGACTACTTCGCCTCCTCTCGCGGGCGCCCCCGGTTCGGGCTGCGGCGGCGGCGGAAGGAGCGGGCGGCGTGAGCGCTTCCGCCGCCCCCCTCGCTGTTCCCCTCTCTCGGGCGTGAGGAGCTGGCCCGCCGAGCTGCTGGTGGGCACGGGCTGGCGGGGGACCTGCGGCCGCTCTCCTCCCCTCCCGCCGCTTCTCGGAACCGTGCCTCCCACGGGCCTGCCCGCTCTTCACCGGCCCGGGTGGGAGCTATCGGCTCGCCGTCCCCTCGCCTCACACGCTCCCCGCCGCCCCCTCCTCCCCCTTCAGGAGTCGTCCCGGCGGGAGCGTGTCTGGAGGAATCTGCCGCCGTGGGGCCCCTCGCCCGATTCTGCCGGTCCTGAGGACCGACCCAGGCGCCGCTGGGGGTTGAGCAGGCAGCCGGCGGCGAGGCGGGAGATGGTGGTGTGGGCTCCGGCAGGACCGCGCCGCCGCTGCCCGGAGCCAGGGCTCGGCACCCCCCCGCCGGCCCCCAGCGAGCGCAGCTCTGCTTCCTCCTCGCCGCATCCCTGAGGGAAGCGCCGCCTCTGCTCCCGGGTTCTCCGCCCGCCCGCTCCTTCCTGGCTGGACCCCGCCGCGCTCCACCCCAGTGGCCAGAGGAGCAGCTTTCCAGTCAGCGTTTGCAGCCCTCTTCTTTTTCTCTTCCCACCCGGCCGCCTCGGATCCCTCGGCTGGGCGCTGAGGTGGGGGAAGAGGCTGGGGTCGCCACGGCGGAGGTTGCTGCCGCCACCCCCCTGCGGGGGTGGCCGGGGTTCCCGGCTGGGGGGGCACCGTTCAGGGTGAGGCATCCACCATGGTGAGGCCCCTGAGCCGCTGCCCCCGCGCCCCCCCGGCCGCCGTTGCCTCCTGCCCCTCGGTGCTGCTGCTGTTGCTCCTCCATCTGCAGATCGGATCACGGTGAGGGAAAGATGAGCGAGGAGACGGCGACTTCTGACAACGAGTAAGCGCCTCATTGATCTTGTTTATTAACCCCCCTCCCCCAGTGCTTTCTCGGCACTCCCCGGGAGCCCTCCGAGACTGGGTGCCGGAAAGCTTGCAACCCTGGAGAGTTCGGTGCATCTTGTTCTGGAGATAACTGATTTTCTTTAGCCATTTTTAGTGGCGGCACCTCTCCACACCCTCCCCGCATTTAGTTGCTTTCTGTTAAAGAAGGGTATTAAGTGTTGGGTTGGGGTGGCAATTATATGTCCAGAAGATGGAGTAATGTGGATGGATGGAAGCGGAGTCGGAAGTACCCCTTTGCCTGGAAGACCCCGGCCCGTCCTGTTTCACTAGCGTACCAACTAGTACACCTTGAATATCCATACTGATTTCTTTATAGCTATTTAACTTGGAAACTAACGTGTGCGAGCACCTCCTGCAGCAAACTGCCCTTGAATCTTAATTCGGTGAGTCAGTGACTCTTAAATACCGATTAAGCCTTCACCCTCTCCTCTCCTCCTTTTAAACTTACGGCCTATAAGATTCTTGTGAAAAATAGAGTTAGGGAAACATTTTTAGAATTTAATAGGATTATGGACACCTGGAGTGTGGGAGATATTGAGCTAGTGTTTACCTTCGCGAATATTGGACGTGTGTTCCTCAGGAACACAGAAGTATTTTGAATGCTAATTTTTACCATTTGAGTATATTAAAACACACCATTTACGTTAATTTAACCGAATTTGCATTGCTGAACATGTTAGTGGCTTCATCAAGTTCTAGAGCATTCTGGTTTAAGTATTTGCTCATTCGGGCTGTGCTTATGTTTCCCAAATGAAATACTTTGCCTTTGAAATATTTTGCTTTCACGTAACAGCTGCCTGGAGGAATAATTGTGTGGAAACAGTTTTCTGTTGAGAAGGGATGTAATTCATGCAGAATGTTGGCATCCGTTTTCTTGTAATTAAGTTCAAGTTTTGTTTCTCTTTGGAGGGTTGGAAAGAGTTAAATGAGTTAGGACCAGTCCTTAGGATGCATTCCTTTAAATAAAGTGCATTCCTCAAGTCTGACCTTTTTGAGAGAACTTTAAAAGTCTAAAGCGAAGGCCTGTTTAACATAAAATAGCTTGAGAAAGGCCGAGCAACGTTTCCTCTCCCCCAACCCCCCCCCCCCCAGCACCCGCTTCCGATGAGCGGGTGTAGAAGGAGGTAGATTGCTGCAGTGTCAGTGCAGTCTGGAAGCAGAAGTGGCCGCCATGTTCTCTCCCTTTTTGTGAATCGTCCTCATTTGCATAGCACACTCTTCATTCATAAAAAAATAATTAAACATCCATCACCTTGGACATCTTGAAAGGATTTCCTAAGAAAAAATTCGAAGCTTGTTTGTCTTCATGTAGATTTTTGAGTTCAGAAAGTAAGGAGAATTTGAAATTTTAGATTAAATTTAAAAACATAACGCACACACAAACAACTACCCCTGTTCTCTGAATGTTGACACAGTTATGTGGGAAATATCAGTTCGGGGAGGTGCTGGGATCACGTGATCGCCTCCATTCATAAAATACCTGGCTGTCCATTCACAGTGCAGTACAATGTCTCGCTGCTTTCCGCAGATTAGACCTACTTTGAGGGAAATCAAGAAGTAACTCAGATAATGGTTGGTTGGGAGAAAAACTGCTAAAAATGCTAAACGGGATGACGGTAACTTTTGTTGGTATCTTTCAACCAAGTAGCTTGGATCAGAAATGTTAAGTTTTGTTTTAGAGATGGGAAAAGACTAGCCTAATTTTCTTTTTAAGTAGTGAATATCTCCTTGTAGCTGCAACTAATAGAAGAAAGCAGATGATGGAATGTGAATTGACTATATATTGTTTCTAAATTGGCCTTTCTTTGTTCTTGCTATGGATAAATTGAGAGAGCACGGTTTGTGTGTGTGTGTGTGTGTGTGTGTGTGTGTGTAGTGATATCAGTGAATGATACTGCTGTTACACTAAAATGAGAAGATATTCCCAGTGGTTTAATCCCCAAGATATTGATATTTGAAACACCGAATGGCAATCTTGACTGGGAGGATTGCTTTTTTGTTTTTTTAAATTCTAAATGTACTTAGTATGTGACAACTTTGAAATTACTTCACTGATGCGGACTTTTAAAATTGTGTTTTCACAAATTTACCCTGCTTTATTAATGTTATTCCCTAGCAGCTTTGTAATATACTAGTTTTGGTAGGGCAAGAATAGTATGTTTTAGCATATAATAGTTTGGTATGAGATGTTAACTCTTCATGGAGACAAAATCTTAGGGGTGTTTTACTTTAAAAAACTATTTTACATTAGAAAGTGATGTGTTCATCTGGTAATCAATTTTACTAGAACTGACATTGTTTGCTTGTGCATTAGCTAAACCACAGAGTGAACTTCTTTGGATTGTAGCTTTTAATACGATAATTTATGTCTCATTTTTAATATATGAACTAATGTTTTGAAATGGAAATTTATTATTTATAATCATATATTATGAAGAAACAAAAGAGATATATTATGGCAAAAGCCAGTAAGGCCATAGCATAGTTTAAAACTGCCCTGTAATGTGGATTTTATTTGGGCCTTACATATATTTTTTCCCTTTTTATCCTCTCTTTTTTAAGCTAAGGCTCATAGGAATCTAATTACAATAGAAACTGTTGTTAACATGCTTTATTTCTTTTTTGCCTGATTTCAACCTTTAAAAAAGGTGAAAATCACCAGTTTCTTGGGAAACCATTAACCTTTTCTAGGTAGCCATTGTAGTAAAATCCAGTAAGGTCTTTAGAGGCCTCTTTCTGAAATGCCCTGGTACATGCTCTGTGATTTGACATTAGAGTTCTGGGTAGAAATAGATAACTCCTAGAGGTTGACTGTGAGTATATATTTAATAAATAATTAGTGGAGGATCTATTGTGTGCAAGGCTTTGTCTTAATGCCAAAACAAATGAGGAAGAAAGGAGTTAGAAAAGGATAAAACATTTGTCTTAGACTGTTTCAAATTCATTTTTAAAAATATTTTCGAAAAATAATGTACTCTAGAGCAAAATGCTTTGTGTCATAAATAGTAGAGAAAATAGCCACACATGATTTTTTTGTAGGTAATTTTTAATTTCACAGAAATTGTTTAGTACTTCAGTCAAATGTTTCCAGTGGATACAACCATACCTCATTATATGTGTTGAATTCTCCTTTTTAATAGAGTCTTAAACATTTAAAGGCGTAATATGTCATTCTTAGGAGTCTTTATCCTTCGCTGTTAAGTGTATATAGCACTCCCTGTCCTTTTGCCAATTTATCCAAAGCACATAGAGGAGTGAAATGGCTGAAATGTAAGCATTTTGCTTATTAGACTCACATTAGCCAGAAACACTTGCCATGTCAGTATTAGGCTTTCTAATAGTAAATTGCGATTATATTAGATTTTGGAGTTAGGTTAACTAGAATTAGGTCACTTATGATAAACTTGGCTTGGTATGGTGTAATCTAGGTTTGAACAATTTTTCCATAAATAAAAAACAAATTTTTGTGGCTGTATCTGTGCCTTATAAGAAGTGTACCTAGTGGTGAGTTATGCTGAGGGTATGTGTAAATAAATATATATTCACCCCCGTAACATCTTACGTAGGTGTAATTGGAAAACGTTCTAGAAATAAATATAAGCATTGGAAAGTTATGTAATATTAAGTCAACTCATATTTGTGGTGCATACATAATATAAACATATGCTTAAAATTCAATTGATCTAAGTAAATATGAGCTAAATGACAGCTCCCCTGCTTCAGCTTTATTTCCCTCTGCTTTCTTACTTAAAACTTTATGATCCTGAATTAAATTTTTTAAACACAATATATTACCCTGCTTAGAATAATCCCTTCCCTCACAAAACTTTTGTAAATCCATCATTTTCCCCCAAAAGACCTTCTCACTTACACTTAACTCCTCCCCAACATTCCCTTCTCTATATTGCCTCTGTAGTTGTTACATATTTATATTAGTTTTAAAAACATAATACTGTGAACTTATTTCTATGTTCCCTATTATATAATCCCCACTTTCACACAATGTTTGATGAAAGATGCTCTATAAATGTGGTTAAATTAATGAAGTCATTACCTCATATTTGTGCTTTCTGTGAATTTATGCATTTGAGATCATTAGCTGTGTCAGAAAAATAGGCTAAAAAAGAGTATGGAAAAGTAAATTATTATCCTTTAAAGAAGGCTTACCTTATTTATTTTTTTAAGGCCAAAATTGGCCTCATTTTTGACATGTTTTGTTTTTGCGAGTTTGAGAAGTAACTTAGTTCAGGCTTAAAACTGTTCTAGATGCCATTGGAATATTTAGATGTGCTTGGCCTTTCAGCTTTGTTGGTACATCTGAAGACCCATGTCATCAACAAGAAGGTAGACATTTGTCTCTCTGTCTTTTGGCATCGGAAGCTCAAAATTTAGGAATTTATAGCTCTGGCCATTTGTCAGTTTTAAGTTCCTTAAATCTCTCCCCTCACCCCACCCCCTTTTTCCATAGTGCAAACTGTGAGGAAATGACTAGGGGATAAAGAAGTTGAAGTTCATCAGGAAAGCATAAAAGGCAGCAGGTTCCATAATTTTATACTGCAGCTGCTGGTGACTGAGAAGTGCCCAAGGGGAAAGGATAACAATCCAGCCTCTTCTATGGCATTGTTTAATTTGAACTTGACTAGTTGTTACCAAGTTTGGGGCAACAGTTGGTAAAGAAAAGTTTGCTTTTCTTCTCCAGCCTCTAGTAGGAATTGGAACTGCATTAAAAGTGCCCATTTGAAACATACTTCACCCCATGCAGGAGTAGTAGTTTATTTCAGATAATTTACAAAATGATCTCTGAAGTTAAGAAATAATTATTTGTAATTCTACCATTAGATAACAGGTGTTAATTTTTGGTATGTAAGCAAAGCTTTTTCTTTTCCTAATGAAGAGCCATATTCTTTTATTGATTTTTTTGCTATGTGTGAAGCATGCTGATAAATGCTTTGTGCAAGTATTGTATAGTTTCTGTATTAATGTATACATGTATTCTCAATGGAATGGAATTGCACAGTGGATACTATTATAGTTTAATATATTGTGACTATTTCCTTATGTCATTAAATATTCTAGAACATAATTTTTAGTGGATACATAATGTTCAATGTATGATATGCATTAGTTTTAATCGATCTGCCATTATTGGCTATTTTTATTTTTGAACATTGCTGCATTTGGTACTGAGATCTGTCTTCATCCAAATCAGGGATAGTCTCGAGATAGTTTAGGGATGGAGTTAGATGCAAATATTAAATTCTTTCTGCTAAATTGTCCTTTGGAAAAGAATTCAGTATATGAGACTGCTTATGCTTTGAAAGTCTAATTCTCTAAAAATATTTAGCTAATTTTGAAGGTGGAAAATGAAGTCTTGTTCCTATTTTTACAATGTGCTGGATGGTAAAATGAAATTGATTTTTTTTTTTAAACAAAAAACTTGTTAGGTTGTTTTGGAGAAACTGGAATGTTTTTAAATACTACATTATAAGTAGAATTAAAGTGATCATGCAGAAGCCATTTGCAGATCATTTATTTAACTCTTAACCTTCTTTTATGCAGTATGGTGTAGTGTGAAGAATGCTGGACTTGAAATTGGGAGATGAGTTTCTCTTCCAGCTATTTTTAATTTATTCTGTGATCCTGGACAAATGACAGTTTCTGTAGGCCTCAGTATGCTCATTTGTAAATTAAGTAATTTGGACCAAATGTCATAGTGGACTCTTCTGCTAATGGTGTAGGATCTCTCCTATAGTAATACAGAAGTAGATACATTGTAAATCACTAGACTTTGTTAATTTTATTATATTGTTTTTCCTGACTTATTTAAGCAAACAAAAGACTTCCAGTAGAGATGTCAGGATGATGAAGTCAAAGTATAAATTTTGAACAACCAAGATATAAAATTTGGAAACAATTGGTACATTTATAATCTTTTAAGACTTTGTTGGGCTTCATAGCCATATGTCTTTGATATGATACACTATATATCACAGATAGAGAATTTTATACTGCTCTTTTTTTTTTATAAGTATGACCTCCATTTGTGGATTAACAAGTGAACAAAAGGCTATTGGACTTAAGCACCAACTTGGAGTAGATACAACAAGATAGATACAAGTACTGCTTGTATCTGTCAAGCTACTATCAAGATAGATACAAGTCTTCATGCTTTATTTATTGAGCAGGAAGTATCAAAAGTAAGTCTTTTCACTTGGTCATTTGTACAAATCATATTAATCTAATGCTAAGGGATAATTCCACATTTAATTAGTTTAAGAAGCTAACACAAGTAATGAATTTTGTTATTCTTGAATATTTAGATTTTGTTTGCTATTTGTGACAATTTTTTTGTCATAGCTGCATCTCATAGTCCAGAACCAAAGTCATTACAAATTTGTGAGGTTTTGTTTTTGTGACACTCAGAATGAAAAAAATATATACGTTGGATTTTTTTCAAAACATAGTTTAATAGTGGACTTAGGCCAAGGTGTTAAATTGCCATAGACAAAGGGTTCTTAAAATTCGGGGTGTTTGTGGGCTTGAACAGGAAAAAGCGACACTATTTTTACTAATCTCTAAGTGAAATTTGTTTACATTCATACCTGAAAGAAATGCTAACAAGCCATAGCATATTAAAGGTACTTGTGACAGCAATTGTATTAGTTTCCTAGGGCTGTTATAACAAAGTACCACAAATCAGGTAGCTTAAAACAACAGAAATTTATTGTCTTACAATTCTCGAGGCTAGAAGTAAAAAAATCAAGATGTTAGCAGGACCATGCTCCCTTTGAAAACCAGTTCGGGAAACCCTCTTTGCCTCTTCCTAGCTTCTGGTGATTGCTGGGAATCTTTGACATTCCTGGGTTTGCCACTGCAGAACTCTGGTCTTTGCCTTCATCATCATATGGTGTTCTCCCTGTGTGTGTTTGTATCATTACATGACCTTCCTACATGGACACCAGTCATTGGATTAGGATCCAGTCATTGGATTAGGATCCCACTGTACTCCATTATGACTTCATCTTAACTAATTACATCTGCAACAACCCTATTTCCAAATAAGGTCATATTCTGAAGTACTGGGGGTTAGGACTTTAACATGTATTTTGGGGAGATGCACTTCAACCCATAACAGCAATAGAAATTACAGATTTTTTTCTTGTAGCTCAATTGCTGTTCAGTTGTTAACAGCTATCTTAAAATATTTGTCTTCATCACTACTTTGAAATTATAGTTATTAAACCCATTGCCAGAGCTTATATTTTAATGTGTTAAAAAAAGAACCACATTATTACTATATCAAAATGAAAATACTTTGATAACTTTGTCAGCATAACTGATTTCTTTTGTAATCTATGTATTTTGTTTTAGGCCTTTAATATCATTCTAAGAAAGGGGGGCCATATCCTTCACCAGCCTGTCAAAAAGGTCCATGGCACAAAAGGTTAAAATCTCCTGTTTAAGACTGAAGTCCAGAAGTCTGAACTCAAAGATAGATATAAAATAGGAAGAATAAGAAACATGAAAGATAAAATGAATAACTCCAACATACAGCTAATGGTTCCAAAAGAATAGAATAGAGATAATGGAGGAGAGGAAATATTAAGTAGCAAATCAAACCCAATTCAGTGAATGAAAAACAAAGCCTCACAGTCAAATGGGATTTATCTTGAGAATGCAGGAATGGATCAACATGAGAAAATCAATGTAGTTTATTTATCACATTTGAAGATTAAGGGAGAGAAATGATACTATCTTAATAAATGCTGGAAATACTAATCTCTGCCCATAATAAAGTAAATATTCATGGATATAGAGACATAATATTTTTCTGCTCCCTACATTTTTAGATTTTTAATTTTTCTGATTTAAAATGAGAGTGTTGGGTTTGATTAACCTTGGGGTTTCCTTTATTTCAAGAGTTCTAGAATCCTAAGTGATTTTCTTTGTACTTCAGAAATCCACATTTAATATATCATTTCTGTTACTCATGGAAATTGCCTTGAATCTGAAATTTCTGAATTATCTTACGAGGCATTTCTTTCTGCATTTAGAGAGCAAAGAATAAGCTTTAGTAAATTCAAGAGTAATTGGGAATTAAATTTTGATCTAATACCAGCTTAATAATTCTGTTTCTAAATTTTATCTGTATATCAGGAGTTAGTTTAGTTAAAGGCCATTATGACTTGCAGTGTGGAACATGAATTGTTTTCCTGGTTGTATTTAGTGATATTGTTGCATATGATTAGACATATTGCCTGGACTGTTCACATGGTCAGGGATTACTTTCACAAATACACAGTATTTTTTAATGGCTTCTCTGTATTAGCATCCTGTAGTAGGATTACCAAAAATTTAGGTGAAATTTAGTGATTTGTGACTTTTCCGATGCCACTTTATTGCAAGTTTTACTAACTTAAGATGTTTTATTAACCTTTGCATAATTCTTAATATTTTTTATTAACCTTGGCATAAAGTCACCAAAATCTTTTTTTTTTTTTTTTAACTGATTTCTTATGTTATTTTCATACTGTGAGATTGGAATTGGAGAGTCCTGGGCTTTCCTCCTTAATATGTAAAAGCATTATTAAACATTTCAGAATTTTAGTTGCTGGATTATATATATTGATTTCTTAAACTTTCATGATAGATTTGAATAGGCACCATTAGATAGATACTTTTTCCTAAAGGATTCCGGTTCAGTGACATTTGAGTGAGTGCTTACTAGGCACTTTTTCCTTAGCTCTGAGATACAAAGATAAGCAAAACTTGATAACTGCTTTCACAATTCAACAAGGGAAATAGATTCTTCTGAAACGACATGAGTGCCCTCCTTATTGAAGTTCTTCAAGGCCCAAGGAGAAAGTGATTCTACTTAGGGGTGGATGGCAGGATGGAGGTTATATATGAAGGAAAGCTTTAGGAAAGGTGGCATTTTAGTAGCCAGCCATGAACGAGGGCGCACAAAAGGCAAAGGGCATTACAGCCAAGAAGGTGGGGGGGAGGGGCAGAAAAGAAGCATGGATGGAGAAAAGGAAAAACTTGAAGAAAAGTGGTAGCTTTTTAGGTATACTTGTTTGGAGGAGTAGTGAGGGGATAAGAAAAGTGTTGGGGGACCAGGCTGTGAGCAGTCTAGATTTGTGTTGACTTTGCGACCTTCGGACAAAGTGTAGTGTCTAGGCACGGAATATGAGACACAAGATGAACACAGCAGGAGCTCCTGGAAATCCATTTTTCTTGAAAGGTTGAGGAAATTTATTTAACTGGTCAGTAATAACATTAATTTTGAACAAAGTTCCCTTGAATTTTACAGGTAAAAACTCAAGTTTAAAAAATTTTTTCTTTGAACTGCCCTGTCTCCTCACCACAACTCTCTTCAGTCAGTAAGGCTATTAGATGAGAAGCACCAGATGAAGTCTTTATCATGTATGTAGGCCATGGGGAACCAGTACATTTTTTTTTTTTTTTAGTTTTTTAATTCAGGTGGAGTTTGATTTGTGGTATAATTCTAAGCCATTTATTTCCCTCAGTTGTTAGGAAACATTTACTAAATAGGAACCAGTATTTTGAAGTGAGGGAGTGATATACAAGTTGTGTAGAAAACAGAACACTAGGGCTCATTAGGACAGTTGATTGCAGAAGAAAATGAACTTCAGTTAATAAGGAAGGTGTAATAAGACAAAAAAAAACCAGCTGAAAAGTAGAGCATTTAGAACTATTGAGGATACATTTGAGAGGGAATTCAGATGTCCAATAGATTACTTGACTGAATGTGAAAAAAGGAATAGCAAGAATGTAGAATGACTTGAACTTTTAAAATTTGGGCTGCTGCGATGCTTTTAAAGGAAGTGGAAATAGAGGTGGAGCAGGTTTTTAAGGGGGAAATAACCCCAATTTTGATCTTTTTGAGTCTGGATATTTACTAGGTGTCCAAGGTAGAACACGTCCCACAAGATGTTTTAAACAGAGGCTTAGTTCCCAAAGAGAAGGTTAACAGAGTTATAGGTGACAACTTCAGCATATGTAATACTAAAGCCAGTGGAAAATTGCCTGTGGAGAATATTAAGTATTAATGGAAAGGCGAGTAGTGAAAAACAGCAGTGTTTTTAAGGGAGAGTAGAAGAAAGAAGAGATACCACAAGACAGAAGAGTCTTTAGAGAGGAGAGTTCAGAGAGGAAAGTGTTTTAGAAGCCAAAGGGAAAAGGAGTATTAAGAAAGGAGGTGCCCGTGCCCATGAGTGTTAGATGTTGAAGAAAGGTCAGATTGATAAGATCTAAGAAAAGGATTTAACTGTTAAGATGTCATTGACCTTTGTGGGAGCAATACTGGGGGCAGAAATCAGATTTTAGTGTAGATTAAACAGAAAATAAGTGATGAAGTGAAGAAGTCAGAGGTATTATAGATGCCAGTTATTCAGGGGGAAGTTAGGAGTTGAGATTATGTGTTGGCTGAGGTGATATCAGTAGTGGAGAGGAACAGAACAAAAAAAAGGATTTAAGGAAAGGTGGATAATTGATGGAGGAAGGCCCAGGAGAAAAGGAGTTTTATACAACTGCTTTCCTGGCTAGGTGCTCATACCTGTACTCCAGCACTTTGAGGGAGACCAAGTCAGGAGGATTGCTCAAGACCTGCCTGAGCAACATAACAAGACCTTGTCTTTTCAAAATATTTTAAAAATTAGCCGGGCTTGCTGGCACGTGCCTGTAGTCCCAACTACTTGGGAGACTGAGGCAGGAGGATCGATTGAGCCTAGGAGTTTGAGGTTGCAGTGAGATATGATGAAGCTACTGCACTCTAGCCTGGGCAACAGAGCAAGACCCTGTCTCAAAACAAACAAACAAACAAACAAACAGGAGAACTGCTTTACTGTTTTTTATACACTGCTAGATTTAATTCTTCTAAGGACTGCATAAGCTGAGTATTAACCATAGTTTACAGACGAGATAATTGAAACTCAAGAGAAGTTTAGTAACTTGCCCACAGCTACACATAGGAGTAAGTAGTAGAACTGAGATCCAAATTGCACAGTATTTATACCACATTGTACCTCCTGCACTTAATGGACAGACTAGATTTTCAAGAGAAAATAAGCTTGAAGTGTTAAGTTGACACAGAACTGACAGCTTTTTTGAGGGACTGAAAATTCTGATAAAATTAAAGAACATAGAATGTAAGTGGGAGAAATAGACAAAGAGATTTTGGTCAAAGAACAAAGGCTCCAGAGTGATGACATGTGAGGGAAGGTTAAAGCAGAAACAGAAATGAAGGTTGTTAACATAGAGAAGCCACGATCTGCTAAGATGTTTTTTAAAAAAGTCAACAATATGGATGTTCAGATTGCTAGGATGGTATCAGGAGTTGAGGTGGAGAGGAGTCCTGAACCAGTGCCAGCATATTTAATGTGAATGTGGGATGAGTGAGTTAAAGTGGGAGTATGAACATTGCCACCTTCCTCTACAATTTAAAAAGGCAGGAGTAAGGATTTTGGAATTGGTGGTTGAAGAGAAGGGTGTTGTGGGGTGGGAGGATGGACAGGTAGGATAAGAAAAAGGAAGGGCTTAGCTGGGAAGGATTTGAGAGTATTGAAAATGATAGGATTGTATATAATAAGGGTTCTATCAGGAATGAGGGATGCTAAGAATTAGAAAGTAGAGGGGAAGATAGACATAAATGAATTACCCATATTTGGGTTTTATTAAGAACTTTAAGATTTTATGAGAGGCAAACAAAGATACTGGCTGATCTTGCAGGGTTTTATCCAAATAAATTGTTGTTGACAGAGGATTTTGTAGTCTTTGGGTACTTCATTCTTAATGTGATTTGAGAGGCCCTTTAAAACAAAATTTACTAATTACATTTCTACAGTTAACCTGGTATTCAAAATTAACATGATCCTGGGGTTACTGCAAACTGTAGCATTAAGAGTTAGACAAATAATATAACCCGCCTTTGTGCTTGATTCTCCGTCTGTAAAGCCAGGATAATATGTCCCTACTTCAGAGCGATGTTAAGATAAATGTAACCTCTCTCCCCACAGTAACATTTTTTGATTAGAGGTAAGAGAATATTAAAAAGAACTTTTAGTTCTTCAAAAGAAAGATACTATGTTCATGAAATAATCAGTGCTCATTTTCATTTAGCCTGAAGGTAGGATTACTTTTTTTAAAAAAAGGATTATTAACCTGCTAGAAAGATTGTATTTCAGTTTAAATGTTAGAAAGCAGTTTCTCAGAAAAACTTAAAATCCAACAAGCAGAAAAAATCCCAACAAACTGAAAACTAATATAAATTTATATTGTGAACATTTTTTTCTCTGTTCTGGGCAATGACTGAGTGAGAAGATAGATATTAATTAGTGTTGGATAGGAAACAGAGCAAAGAACTAGCTCTAGCTAGTTTTTTATTTTATTTTTTAGTACAGCTATTTATTTTAAAAGTGTATTTCTAGAGCTTATCACTAGAACAATTTTAATACTTGAGGGTATTTTGGAATTAGAAGTAGATTTGATGTCTCTCATTTTCGATGGAAAAAGCCATTTTTCTTACAGTTGAATGCAGGAACTTTTAAATATCATTATATGGAGGGCAGAAGTCTACTTCCATGGGAGAGAAAGGGAAAGGAAGATTTTTCAGTTTAGGGAAATTTAATTTTTTTTGAAGGAGGGAGCAGATTCTCACTCTGTTGGCCAGGCCAGAG
>CAUYSK010053383.1:0-29645 GCA_963575035.1 Avahi laniger
AAAATACATATAGCCAAAAAAAAAATTAGCCGGGCATGGTGGCACATGCCTGTAGTCCCAGCTACTCGGGAGGCTGAGGCAGTAGGATCGCTTGAGCCCAGGAGTTTGAGGTTGCTGTGAGCTAGGCTGACACCACGGCACTCGCCCCAGGCAAGAAAGTGAGACTCTGTCTCAAAAAAAAAAAAAAAAAAAAATTTTGAATGCAAAATATTTTTTCTAATTATTTTTGATTATAATTTTTAATATAACAGTTTTCTTCTAATAGAAAAAGTAATAAATGCTCAAAGCAAAAATTGAGGAAAGCTTTCAGAGATAACTGTGGCAAACTGTGGTATTTGGCTTCATGTTACTTCGTTTTTCTCTTATACATACAACTTTAGAACCATGCACATACAACTTTACAACCATACACATACATGGTTAAATCAATGGAGAAATGTTGAAATAAATTCTGTTGTAGTTATCCTTTAGCATAATATAGAATAATTTAGGAGAATGAGGGTGTTATACCTAGAAGGAAACCTCTCCAAGACATATTAAGTAAAAAGGGTAAGTCCCCCAAACATGTACAGTATAATACCATTATGTTAAAACAACATAAATATGTTTTTTTTTCTTCTTCTTCTTCTTCTTTTTTTTTAGTGATGGGATTTCGCTATGTTGCCCAGGCTGGTCTCGAACCTCCTGGGTTCAAGCGATCCTCCTGCCTCAGCCTCCCAAGCAGTTGGGACTATGGACATGTGCCACCCTGGCTGGCTATAAATACATACTTCTATATGTACCTGTAGAAATATGTAGATAATTACCTAAAAAATCTGGAATACTATATATCAGATATGTAATACTTATTATTTCTGGGAAGGGAGGTTGGATGATAAAGGAAATGGTAATAGGGACTTTTGCTTTTATCTGCGGCTTTTTTTAAAAACAAGAATGTATTTGTACATCATATTTGTGCTTTAAAATAAAATAATTTTAGTTTGAAAAAAGATTTTGCATATTCTACTTTCTTGCCTACTTTTTCATAATATATTGTGACTATATTTCCATGCAAAACAAATCTCTACAAATTGATTTTATTTCTGCATTGTATTTCATCATATGGCTATACCATAATTTACTTAACCAAATCTCTATTTCGTTAGGTATTTAGAATATTTGCAGGTTTATTTTATTAAACTAGATGATACAATGTCCTCAGTCACGTTTTTGTTAGAAAACAAAAATGAAACTAGATGATATGACGAATACCTTTATCATGTATCTTTTCATACTTCTCTGTTTCCATAGAATAACTTTGCTCGGTTAAGGGGTATATTTTTAAGGCTGACAAATGGTCTTTGAAAAAGATATACCCATTTTTACCACCCTCAGAGATAGATGAAAGTATTTTCTTCCTGCTCTGGCCAACCTTTGGAATTCTCATTTTTGTTTTTTGCTAATTTAAAAAATGTAATTTTTCAAATTTTCATTTCTTAGATTACTAATGAGGTTACGTATTTTTCTTTCCATGTCTTTTGGCCATTAGTATTCCTTTGTAATTTGCCTGCTAATCACCATTTGCCATTTTTCTCTTAGAATGTTCCTTATTTATTTGTTCAAGTGCTTCATTTATTGCACATGTCAACTGTTTGTTAAAAATAAAAATTTTTTTCAGTCATTTACTTTTTAATGTTATTTATAGTCTTTTTAACTTACAGAAATATTATTTATTGACTTGAATATTAAAGAACTTAAGGGCCTTAGAATTAAGTAATTTCAAAAGGCACAAATAATATTAATTCAATTGAATTTAATCAAAACATCTGTATTTTTATTTATTTTGTCTATTAGATACATTGGAAATGTTTGTTTTATATAACTCATACATAATTCCTTTTCCAAAATTTTTTTAGGATGTATCACTTAGAACTTTTTCAAATAATTAATGACTAAAGACAATTTAGTTGCAAAATTTCTTAAAAAATGTAGTGAGGCATCCTTGAATACTACTTGATTTGACTTTATGTTAAAAAACCGCTTATTTAAGCTTTACTGATTTTGTTTTTAAGAATAGTAATAAAGTTCAATTTACTTTAAGACCTTCTTTTAACAGTTTTTAAACTGTGTAAACACTTCCGTGATCCGAAACAGCAAAATTCATATTAGGCTTATTAATTAATAGAAAAATCCACCAAGAAACTTACTTGGATAGAAGTTCAGCAGGCTATATGGCTTTTTTCCTCTATTTATTTAGTTTTTCCTTTCTTAGTTCTTGTTATGACCTTACCGTCTTTTAAAGCCCTTAGCTTCTGGTTGGTGGTGTCACAGCTCATCAGATTTACTCACAAGACCGGTAGAGGGTGTGTGGTGAGAAAGAGGAAAGAAGCATGTGTGCTGCTGTGTCCTTGGCAACTTGAAGGAGACTGAATCACATAAATGAAAAGAGCCCCATTGTAGATTTTCTTTTTGTAGAATTTATTTGATCTTGCTGTTTTCTGTTTTCAACTTGTTCTTCCCCGCCCCCACATCTTATATCTTAGTTCCCTCTAAAAAATGATTGAAATTTAGGAATGCCCATAAGCTACTGTTTTTTTTTTTTTTTTCCTTATACTGTCCTTCGCATGTCTCTGGCCTATACAGTTATAGGAGTTTGTAGTTACTCATTTCATTAGCGTCCAAGTAGTTAATACATGAAGGAGCAAGATAAGACAGTCTAGCAACTTAGAATCAGAACTGGGGCTACCCTTGTTTTGAAAGCTACGTGAGATTTTTTTAAAAAATCTTTTTCCTGTCTTTTTGGGGGAAGTTTGTAAACAAATGTATTATTATTTTGTTTCCATAATTTTATTTATGAACATAATAAATGTAGATTTTTAGTCTTTTGAGAAATTGGAGAAATTTAGAGCAGAAGATTCTTTTTAAAAATTTGCCCCAGTATTATAATTTTTTCTATTATTACGAAATATTCAATTTTTTAGAAGTAAATTTTGCTACATTGTAAACCGTTTTACCTTGCTTTAAAGGTACTTAAATGCTTTTAAAGTAAACTGTATAAATTCAAATTTGAACTTACATAATTTCTAAAATATTAGTAAATATGTTTTATTTAACTTTAGCTTTAGATTTATACATTGTTGATTAATGACCCCACACTGGAGTGAAGTATCATCTTGTAGCTTGATTTTTTTAAGCAGTTGTGACCTTCCAGATCAGTAAGGAGCAGGCAGCAAACTTCCAGATGCTTTGAGTATAAAGTTGCAGAATCCCAAGAGTATAGAGGAATTCCTCTGGTTTAAGGGGAACTGTGGAGGAGGGGAAAACATAGAATCAGTGAGGTGTAGCCAAGCATCCCTATCCTGTGGTACCATAGGCTTTCAGTGATCATCTCTTAACTCTTTTCTTGATAAAACCCTTCAGTTTATTGGGTCCCTGCCTCCCACATCTCATGGAAACAGCTTTAATTTAGAAATGGAACTCATTGGTAACATGGCATTTCCTTCACAACTTTGTAAAACATTTTTGATAATGAATATTTGATAGACCTGGCATAGTAGATTTTGTTTGTTGCTAAATCAAAGTCAGTCTGACTAGAAGGCTTCTCAAGTATTCATTCAGATTTTTGCCCTTAATGTAGTTTATAATAAAATGTGGACTAATAAATATATTTAGTATATTCACTACTCTTCTTGCTTGGTATAAATGAAATGGTCAGAAATGCTATCAACCCAAATGACTCACTCAAAAGCCATGAAATTTGAAACAGCTGATATTTTCTTTTTCATATGAACAGTTCAGAACAAATGTTTTCCTTGTGCAAATGAGATGGCTATTATGATGCAAAGAAGTATCTTGAAAAAAACAAATTTCTCTTTTTTAAGTATTCTAGCAAAATACTGCAATAATTGCAAGCAGAGCCTGGAGATTTTTCCTTTTTCGTTGTGTTCTATGATATATTTTAACAAGTTCTCTTGAGACTATTAAAATGTCTTAGTTTTTAGGACATGTGGTCCAGTGGGGATACTTTGTCTACAGATGCAATGGGTTGGCAGTTAGATTTTGCATGTCTTCTCATTTCTTTCCAGATTCTCTGACCCAGGGTAACCTTTGGTCCTTCTCTGAAGGCAGGAGTGAAGGAAGTTTGAGCAGGTGACTGATGATCACTGTCTCTGCAGCCCACAGACAATATGTGAATTACTTTAGTAGTTCCCTTAGTTGTCTCCTCCTCCCCTTTCCCCTCCCCCCTTAAATCAACAAATGCAAATAGCTTCATCCCCATTTGCTAGAAATTCGGGCTTGCTCAGGCAACATGGGCTTTGTTGTTGACTTGCTTTCTCTAGAAAGGCAGTTTTATTCCTGGTAAGGAACAAGGCTATCAAGTGAAACCTAAATCACCTTAATGATAAATACAGCAACAACTTGTTTCTCTGGAATATTTATAAAGGTAGGAATCATGGCCAAAGTTTCTTTATATTGTAGTTGAAGTGTCCTTAAAGAAATTCATTGTCTGCTTTGTTAGATTTTGTATGCTAAATATTCCAGTAATTTCTGTTATCTGAAAAATCCTCTATTTTGTTCTAAATATTACTTACTGAAATCGTTGGCACTATTATTTGAACTTCTAAAAATTGTTTTATGGTACAGGGAAAAGTCAGTCTTTACTTGTTTCCACCATAAAAATATTTTTTCTTTTTTTAAAAAGGAACAATTCCATCATAAGTCAAATTTGATCATGTAAATCATCAGTTTTTCATGAAAGTGTTGTCAAAATTTTTTCTATGGTTTTTAGGAATATGACAGTAAATGATTTTTCACTGGTATTAGATGAGACTTATTAAAAGTATTTTTATGATGTAGAAATGTGGATATCATTTTACTTAATTAAATATTATAGCCATACATTTAATGTGTTTTTGTGGAAATTGCAGCAGTGACTGCTGTGTATTTTTTTATTAGTAGCATAATGGAAGTTACTCTCCAAAAATCATTCAGAAAAAAAGATTGATTTCAAAATTGATTGATTTTTAAAAGCTTGGATTGTTAGGTAAATTACGAATTGACTTAAAACAATTGCTTCTTTTTGTGTTAACTTTCTTCTGAAAATATTTAAAGTTATGGGGATTGTCATTTTCTTTAATAATGTCATTGTGACCAAAATCTCAGGTTTTTTTTTTTGAAGTAAACATATATGGGTAGCAATTGTGAAACAAGTCTACATGGGAAGCACCCCTCAATGAGGCTGAAAGTAGTAGTTTACAAAGTGTGGCAAGAAGAAAACAAATATGTTTCTAAAACAAATCTCTTAAAACTCTTCTAAATTCTAATAGTGATTTCTAGCTTGTTCTTGCATTTTTATGATTTCCTTTCTAAGCTGAATACTTATGAGAATGTATTAATAATTATATAACAGGATAGGAAAACCATATAAATTTTACTCAATTAGATTTTATTTGAATTTGGCATATATGCCAACTAAAAAAGGCATTATCACTTAAGTATGGAGATGGGAACAACTTTAGTTGGGCTTTTGTATCTTGTTTAAATTAGAGAGCTATCCTTTACCCTTTCAGTTGTGTTTGGGAAGTTTTTCCCAGTAACATTTTTGCAAGTTTTCAGTATCCTTAAGATAGATATTCTATGCACATTAAGGTATAATGTTTTATAAGGTATATGAAGAGTTTCTTCTCCCTTCTTTAATCTGTTTATCTTAGATCCCCAAGCCCTGTTTTGAAATGGGGGTTGGGGGAGTGAATTAAAGCTATAGATCCTTTAAATATATCTGGTTTGGTTTAGTTGTCCAGACCTAATCTTTAAAAGCTGCTGGAGAAGATGTAATAGCACTTCCCAAATGAAGATGCTCTATCAAACCCCGAAAGCAAGCTATTTTAAATGAAATCTTTACTTTTCTGAGTGAATGATGTATTCCTTTTTGTGTGGAAGTTACCTTTTATTATACGTTTAAAGTGTTTTTAATACTGTAAAACGGTGGTTCTTGATATTGAGAGGGAAACCTACATGGGTCATAAGGAGACTCCGGAAGGATGATGGAGGAGCTAAGGCAGCAGGGCTGGGCTTGTTCTTGGCTATTGGACTCTGACCATATCAGCTATCTCTGCTAGGTAAATGAATGGGGAGCTGGGGTGAACCTTCAGGTTAGAGTAGGGAAGTTGGTGCAAAGTCCAGCAAGGGTTAAAATATGAAAAGACAGGTTCAATTTTCATAACAACTGGGACAGCTACCACTAGTAGAGACCTTGTTTTCCTTTGTAACTTCATCCTTTTTCCTTGTAGTGATTAGTTGTAAAACAAATAGACCTTTGAAGATGAAAGGGGTGGGGGACAAAAGAGGCTTTTATGTTTGTTTTGGGCACAGTAGGAAAGTGGGAGATAGAATGAAAAAGCAGTATCTTAGAGAAGTCTTTTAAGTGAAGATACAAGAAGAATGATGACCTGTGGGAGGCAGAATCTAGGTGTGCAGGGGGATGTCTGACTAGGACAGAGGGTGCCCTGCTACTATGAATGGAGTTAGATACTGTGTTTCTGACAATCAGCTACTTGGGCAATAGAAGTACTTTTACCCATTATGTTCTGCTGAATCAGCTTCTCTGATCAATTTCTGCCTGTGGTATTGAGGCGATCTATAATTGTGAAATTGCTGGAGACTGAGTGAGCTGCAGATTATTGTGTTTTGTTTATAAAGATTCTAAAGGTCACTGCTGGTATGTAGTGAGCCTGCATGGGTATTTCTAATGTTATTTTTAGTGAATTCATGTACACTAATCTAAAAGTATTGCTGTTTATCAAAATAGAATATTATAGTGCTTATGTTGAATAATCATTTTCTTTAGAGATATCTAAATATTTAAAATGGCTGGTTCTATTTTTAAAGAAGAATCTAAGTTTATTTTTGTTGGGGCATTTTGTGTTTTTAATGATAAAATTGGTATTGTAGAACATTTAAAAAATAAAGATAAGTGATAAAATCTAAAATTTTTTTTGTATTCCTGCCATCTGGTGATAATCACTGTTAACATTTTAATTAATAAGCCTTAGGGCATTTCAATTAAGAATTAATTGCCAGTAGTCATTGAGACCAACCGAGGACATCTTTAAAAGCTTATGTTGTATTCTGTTCCATGTACACAGAATTGTATTGGTTTGGTCCCATTTACTTAGATAATCTTACACTGCTCTTCTAGTAATTAATAGACTTAAATATGATCTGATTGTAAATATTCGAATTAGAGAAATTCCACAGGAAAATTTAAGGAGTCAAGAAAGACTATCAGAAGGTACTCCTCCAATATTTGGTACAATTTTTTTTCGTAAAGGTATATTTAGCCAAAAGAATTGAAAAAACTCAATTACTTTGAGTTTTATTCAGAGTAATTACTTTGAGGTATAATAAAAATAACTTTATTAGGAAAAAAAAACTAAAACACCTATACACTGAATTATTAAGGGCATGTTGATATTTGTTTTCAGTACTGCTTTAAATTATTTTCTTTATGGTTTATTTGTAAGCTCTCTCAAATCTGAACCTGAAAAAAAATTTAACCAAATCATTTAATTCTATGTTTTTAATTTATAGAAGAAAATATTTTGATTAAAATTCTTTTATTTTCATTATTTCCCTCATTAATTAAAAATAGTACCCAATTTAAGCAAAGAGCATGGACTTTTGGGTTAGACAATCCTGAATTTGAATTCCAGTTCTACCATTTCTAGACTGGATATATGATATTGGGTTGGATAGTTACTTATCTTGCTGAACCTCTATTTATTCATATCTAAAATGGAGATTATAATAATACTTTCTTTACAAACTTATAAAGACAAATTTTAATAATATATGCAAAGTCTCTGACACATTTGAGATGCATAAATTTCTCTTCCTTCCTTTTTTTCTTTAACCCCACAGTAATGGTTTTTTTTTTTAATGAGGTGAAATTCACATAACACAGAATTAACTATCTTAAAATGAACAAGTCAAGGGCATTTAGTACATTCACTATGTTGTGCAACTGCTACCTCTATGTAATTCCAAAACATTTTATCCTCCTGAAAGGAAACCCTGTACCCATTAAACAGTTGTTCCCTATTCGTTTCTCCCCCTTTCCCCTATTAACCACCAATCTATATTCTGTCTCTGTGGATTTACCTGTTCTAGATAGTTCATGCAAATGGAATCATATGATATGTGACCTTTTGTGTCTGGATTCTTTCACTTAGTGTAATGCCTTCAAGATTCATCTGTGCTGTAGCATGTATTAGTACTTCATTTCTTTTTATGGCTAAATAATCCATTGTATGGATATCTCACAGTTTACTTATCCATTTATCCATTGATGGACATTTGGGCTCCTTCTACCTTTTGGCTGCTGTGAATAGTGCTGCTGTGAACATGTGTATAAATATACTTATTGGAATACCTGTTTTCAGTTTTTTAGGGTATGTGCCTAGGAGTGGAATTAGTGGGTCACATGGTAATTCCATGTGTAACTTTTTCGAGGAACTGCCCAACTGTTTTCCACAGCAGCTGTACCACTTTACATTCCCGTTAGCAATATGCAAGGGTTCCAATTTTTCCACATCCTTGCCAGCAGTTTTCTATGTTTTTTTTTTATTACGGCCATTCTGATGAGTGTGAAGTGGTCCTAACTGTGGACTTGATTTGCAGTTCTTCCTTCCTTTTTGAATGAAATATATTCTAGAAATTGGTTTTTAAGTTGATTGATTAGTATTTGGAGCCTATTTTTACTAAGAAAACTGTGATCAAGTCATAGTAGTCTATTTAATGTATAAACTGCCTGAACTGTTTCTATGAGAATAGAAGATCACAGACAAAACTTTAATATTAAACAGTCATTAGTTCAGCAAACATACATTGGATATACTCTGTGTGGTAGGCCCTAGACCAGGTGTTGGAGATACAACAATGGAGCTTAACAATGGTTCCTTCTAAGGGAAGTTACAGTGTGATGGGACAGATAGATCCGTAAGTAAAGATAAGATACTATAAGGTCTGTGCCAGTAGAGATAAACACAGTATATGTGATGGCGTGAGCATCAGGGTCCTATGTTTGCTTGGAAAGCTTAGAGTTAGAATTTTACAGAGCTGGTAATTGAGCATGATTTCAAAGACTCTATAGCAGTTTAGTCATTGACAAGGGAGGGAAGGCCTTTCCTGGGAGAAGGATCAGTCTCTGCGAAGGCAGAAAGGGTCAGAATGTTTGGGGGCCTGAAGCAGATGATGATGCCTGAATCTATAATGATAGTTCAGGAAGTGATGAGGCTGTGAAGATATGCAGAGGGAAGATAGTAGAGGGCCTTGGACAGTAGGCCAAGGAGTTCAGATTTTAGCAGATGGGTGATGTGGCATCACTGAAGATTTTTAAGTGCAAAAGTGATACACAATTTGTATTTTAGAAAGACCATGCTTATATACTATAAAGTATGGACTGGAAAGGACAACCAGGAATGGCAACTAAGAGGCTAATGTAGCTTACGTGAGAGGTCATGAGGTCCTGAATCAAGTCATTGACAGCCATGAAGAACACATCTGGGAAATATTTGGGAGGTAGGCTTGGCTAGATATATGGAGGGAAGAAGAGTTCAAGGATGATCTCAGGATTTCTGATGTCAGATAATTGGGTGAAAAAGGGTAATGTCATTCATCAAGATAGAGTATATAGGATAAGCACAATGATTTCTGCTTTTGGAAATGTTGAGTTTGAGATGATTATTTAGATATCTAGCTGACTATTGAAAACACGTCTCTGGAACTTGTGAGGCCTATGCTACAAAGAGAGAGGGAGAGAGCATGTGAGTGTGTGTGCACACCATGCATGTACACTTGAGCAAGCAAGAGAACATGAGAGCGAGTGATTTGGGAATCATTCTTATGGGTAGGCAGTAGCTGAAATCATGGAACTGAACTAGAGCACTCAAAACTGAGGGGGGGTGAGTAGGAGGTGGCCAATCTTTGGAAAATAACACAGGAAAAGTGACAGAGGTAGGAGGGGAATCAGGAGGGAATGACTATGTGAGACTCTAGAAGGAGTTTAAAAAGAAGGCATTGCCACAAATATCTAATGCTGGAAGTCAAATAAGATCAGGAGGAGGTATCCATTGTCAATGGCTGTTAGGAGATTGTTGGTGACATTAGCATCCAAACGCTCCCTAAAATGTGGTATCTGTGGAAGTGTAATTACAGAGAGTTGGAAATGAGAAAATGGTAAAATAGTGAACCATGGAGTTTTTTTAAAAAGTTTGATCTTAAAAGGAAGGAGTGCAGGTATTAGCTAGAGAGAATGTAGATAAATAGGAGTTCCTTCTTTGGAGGAAACTTTTTTCCCTTCCTTTTGTTAGGTATTGACCACAAGATTTCCCAATCTCTAATCTACCGAAAAAAGAGGACAAGGAGTACCCTCAGGGCCTGGGAAGGGAGGGTGAGAATGCAGACCACAGTGGTGATGGTAGTGGTGCTGCTGTTGATAAAATGTGCCACAGGCAGAATTTAAACAATTTGCCCCAAATCTTATGAGTATTGTGTGACAAAACTGGAATTGAACCTGATTAATCTGGAACCAGTGTTCCTGCACCTAAATGGTGAAAAGAATGAGAAGGAATAGTTGTAAATAACAGTTGGTACCAGAACCCCTTGTCCATCTGATCTATACCTTACCTCTTCTGAGAAAATCCTTAGTCTTCATCTGGCTTCTGACTTCCAAACGCCCGGTATGATAACTACGAGGAACATGCTTCCTGGTTTCCATTTCCACTAGTAACAACTACTCCCTTACGGTTTCCTTCCAGAGCTTTTCTCAGACTTTGAGATATTCTAAAAGGATTTTTTATTGCTGAAAATAAGGAAATAAACATGCATTTAAAATGTTCCTACCATGCTTATTAGAAAGATAAAGTCGCTCTTATGTAACAATAATAGTCCTTGGGTATTTAAAAGGCTATTTTCAGAGGAAAAGCAGACTTTGGCTATTATGAACATTTAATTCCTGAAGCAAAGTTGGGCTTCTGGCATGGGTTGGGTGGCTCCTCTGTTACAGGTAAGGGGAAGGGAAATAAGAAACAGAGCAGTGGGAGGGGCACGGTGGCTTACGCCTATAATCCTAGCACTCTGGGAGTCTGAGGCAGGAGAATAGCTCAAAGTCAGGAGTTCCAGACTAGCCTGAGCAAGAGCGAGACCCTGTCTCTACTAAAAATAGAAAAAATTAGCCAAGCATGGTGGCACATGCCTGTAGTCCCAGCTACTTGGGAGGCTGAGGCAGAAGGATTGCTTCAGCCCAGGAGTTTGAGGTTGCTGTGAGCTAGGTGATGCCATGGTACTCTAGCCTAGGCAACGGAGTGAGACTCTGTCTCAAAAAAAAAAAAAAAAGGAAAAATGGAGCAGTGCCTGAAGATACCAGTCAAGGAAACAAGTGCTATGGTAAGGGATGGCAGCAGGAATGAATGAAGGGAACTCAGAGATTGACGCCTGACCCACCTCCCCTTTGCTCTTATTGCTGCCCATGACCGATCAGTTTATGGCAACCCAGGGCCTCTATGGGATAGGGGGCAAAGTTCCAAGCAGAGGCATTGGGCAGCACAGCTAAGTTTATGTGAACACCTGGCCTCCTTTAAGTGAAAAGGTGAAAGTTCTTGACTTAATAAGGAAAGAAAAAACATCCTATGCTGAGGTTGCTAAGATCTCTGCTAAGAACAAATCTATCTATGAAATTACAAAAGACGAAGAAGAAATTTGTGCATAGTATACATAGGGTTCAATACTATTCGTGATTTCAGCTATCCACTGAGGGTCTTGGAATTTATCGCCCATGGATGAGGAGGTACTACTGTACTCGTTAATGTTTTTTTCTTTATAAATATGCTTCCACATCTGGGCTTGAAAAAAAAAAAAACGATAGGAGCTGCCCTCCTATCAGAGGGCAGCTATTGACTATGTAGTGAAACAGCACATAGGAATTCACAAGATTGTCCTTTAGGCTTTTTTTTTTTTTTTTAAACACATACCTCTTGACTCAGGGGTGTGAATTTGATGATAGCCTTTTTTTGTTAGAGAATAGAAAGCAGAGTGGCATATTGTAGAAAGCATGTACTTAGTCTTAACCAAATGGATGATCTCAGCTAAGTTACCTAACCTCACACAGCCTAAATTTCCTTATGTATAAAGTAGGGAAGCAATACCTACCTCATAGGATATTTGGGAGAATTGTGTGCCATAACGGATATTATAGTGCCTAGCATGTAATGGGTACCCAGTAAATGCTGGCGTCTATCTCCTTTCTTTCTCCAGTTCCCCCTGTGCTGGGCTTCAAGGCTTCCTCTTGGTTTTATTCCTTGCCTTCTAGATTGTTTCCCAAGATTTATTAATTTTTCATTTCCACTATTCATTAATTCTCATTTCTTAGATATTTTCCTTACCTGAATGTTTTCTGTTCTGTCTAAACATAAGCTGAAGAACCAGATAAGATTTGTATTAGGTGTTTACATAAAAGTTTTATTAAAGATGAGTAGCATATCCTTCTCTATATTTCATGTAACTTTTTCAAAAAAGCTTTTCTCACTTTGTGACCACTGTGAATACACGGTTATAGTGCTATATATAGTTTTAACCTTATCACTTAAATCCATTTTCTATTTCAAGTAGTTTAATACTGAATAGAGTTTTAACATGGTGTGTGTATATATGTTATATGATTGCTCTTTGGCATTTAATTTTGATGTCGTATATTGAATGGTTACTCTTTCCTTTTTAGTTAAGTTAGTTTGAAAAGTATTTTATTCTAGGTGTTGGGTATATAGCAGTAAGCAAAATTGAGTCATTGACTTTGAAAAGCTTGCTTTCTAAAATGAAAAAATTTTTTCATATGTAAAATTTTTTATACTTTTTTTTACTTTGCTCATACGTGTATATATGCCATACATTGAGGAGTTTTTATAATAGAATATTATATTTTAGGGCAGTATTTGAAGTTAGAGCTTCAATTTTCAAATGCCAAAATTCTTGGATCAGATATTGATTTCATTACATTTACCATGTTCTACAAAGTTACTATTTTATTTGCTACAGCTTAGTTACTTATTGCATATAGAATATACTAGTTTTGGAGGTATAGCATTGACTTGCAGGTTGAAAATATCTTTCATTTATTCAGTAAATATTTTTTGAGGATCTCCTACACTCCTAGGTTCTGTCTTAAACTAACCTGGCACAGAAATTTGAACCGAGATCCTGGAAGGCAATATATTCCTATAAGAGAATCAGTATTTATTTGGATTTAGCAACTGGGAGGAGGTCATTAGTGACCTTGGAAAAGAATTTCTTTGAAATATGTTTGGGAGAAGAAAAGCTTATTACAGGGGCTAAGGAAACAGAGTCATAAGGAAATTGAAGTGTCAAGTATAGGTGCTTCTTTGTGGTATTTTGGTAGCGGGAGACGGGAATTCACTCAATTGCTTGAAAGTACACCAGAAACAGGGAGGTAATTTCAAAATAAGGGATATGTGAAGGTTGTAAGAGAGAGCAAGGAGTTGGGGATCAAGTGATTAAATACCTTGAAAAGAAAAGAGATAATGGAAACCATAATATCCCATAGGAACCAAAGAAGATAATTGTTAAGGCATAAGTAAAAGAGAATTAGACTTAGAAAAGCAGAGAGAAAACTTTTTGACACAAAAGAAAACGATGAGAATGACTGAAAATAAAATTATTTTAAGATGGAGAAATGAGATTATTAAGGTCACTCCCAAAAGATAGCCATTTATCTTCTCATAAAATAGAAGTCATTTGCTGAATGGAGTAGAGAGAGAGGGAGATGGAAACTTAAATAAGGAAAAGCGTCTGCCATGGAAACATATTGGAAATCAGTAGTTTCAGCAGTGACTCCCCAGTTGAAGTTAGCATGGATTTTATAGAGACCAGTAGCATCCTCATGTTCTAAAGCAGGAGGAGCTGGCAAACTATAGCCTGAGGGCTACGTCCCTCAGCTACATCCCTGTAGCCTGTGAGCTAAGAATGGTTTTTATATTCTTAATTGGTTGTAGAAAAACAAAGAAACAAAAGAACATGTGACAGAGACCTTAGATGGCTTTCAAAGCCTGAGATATTTACTCTCTGGCCCTTTATTGAAAAAGATTTCTAACCCTTGTTCCTATAGCTCAGGACAAGAGAAAGCAGATGATAGTGTGACTCAGCTGGGAACTGACATGCTAGACATGATCAAAGATCAAGGGGTGGTAAAGGAAGGGGATACTAGTTAGAGGTTTGTTGGTGGAACATTGGGTGCAGGTTGAGTAGGGAATAAAGCAAAGCCAGAAGAAAGCCAATGGATTGGATGGAAATGGAATGGGCTTGTGGTTAGATGTCATAATGAGAATGTAAAGCATGGTCAGTTGGTTTGAAGCAAAGATGGCAGGTTGGGAAGTTGGAGGTCAAGAAAGGGGACACAAATGGTCATCTTGAAGATAAGAGAATTCCAGAAATTGCCACGTATAACCATTTCAGGGAGTAGCTGAAATCTCCAATGATAAGGTCAGAATGATGAAGCATGATGGTCATTCCTTAAGATGATGACAGGGAGACTGTGTACGAAGAAATAATGTGACTTAGATTACTGCAGTTTATGAAAAAAGTAGAAGTGAACCTGGAATGTAAGGTAGATGATGGTAATGAGGTAAGAAGAGGCTGGTGTAATAGGTAAACTTCTTACAAATGAGGGGGAAGATAGTGGTGGCAATGAAGTGCTCCTCTGTTTGCCCTAGCAGCTGAGGGTAGGCTATGCCTTCCTCTTGGTTTTGGAAGTGGTAAAAGGTAGGTAAAAAGGCGACAGTAAAGATGTGCTGTTCTCTATCACAGGTCAGATTTGCAGATACATAGTGTTTAGAATATGGGAGGAGCAAAGCAGTAGATTGGTTTCAGATTGTAAATGAAGTAGTTGATTTTTGCATAGATGTATAAATGTACACACTCCTTATAAAGAATTTTTGTTTGGCATTAGCACTTAAGTTTTTACTATGCAAAATTCATTTTTTATATTGAGATTATTAAGAAATTAATACTAAAAATATCTCTTTTTACTTAACTCTGAACATAGACAAAAGTAACTTGGCAGGTAACCTTCATTCAAAATATTAAAACTGGATTTGAGCTACTGGGTAACTAGTGGCTACAAATCACTTGGGCATGATAGTGTTCTTTCCATGCCAACATTGTGTAGGGTCTATATTGTAGTATATGAAACTTTATTATTAGACATATATATGTAGGGACATAATATATTTTAGCGTTAAATGTATAATTTTAATTTGTCATTTATACCTCAGTAAAGCTGAAAGAAAAAATCAAGAGCAAGGGAGTCTCCTGCCCTCTGAAAGATGAAACAGGAGCCCTAGGCAGTTGCTTTGCTATGTTTTTCTGTATCGATGTGCAAGATGATTCCTGTATATGGCATAATTGGATAGTATTTTCTGAAGGAATGACTCTTTTCTGTGCTAAGGACTAAAAATCTGGGAAGCAGCCAAAAGGCAAATTACTAGAAATTTTCACTATGCTCAAAGTTACTGGTTCCTCTTATAAAAGCCTCTTTATTTTTTTCTGGAGAATTAAACTGGTTTATTTCCTGATAATATGAAATCTTAAAATACCTAAAACTTCATTTTAAATAGTATCTTTATTTTAGGTGGTTTCCAATGAATAACCTTTGGGAATGGTTTTAAAGGTCAAGTAAAACTTACTTTGAGTCTTAAGAAGACAATGCCTTAATTGTGTCATTTACTTTAGTATTTTTTGTTGTGATTTTTTTTCTCAGTTCCTATTGTGAAGAAAATAGCAAAACCACAGTCTTCTCCTTCCAAAGCGACCCAGCCTTCAATGCAGTCTCCACAGAAAACTGCTGTAGTATTGCCAACACAGCAGATCAAGAAATCAGGTCGAGCTAAATCAGCTGAACATACTTCAGTTTCCAAAAAGGGCAGTTCTGTTAAAACTACCACACCAAGGAAAAAAGGGGTAAACTCAGGAAAAAAGGTTAGTTGTATCTCCTGCTAATTGGTATTGTAGGTCTTTGTAGTGCCTTAGTACTTATAATGTACAATTTTGAAATTTACTAAGAGTATAATGAGGGACTTTAGGAATGTACTAAGAGTATATAGGCTCTTTAAGGTTTCATGTAACTATTGAGAGATTGATATTTCTTTGGGTAAATTTAAAACTTTTTATGGTGTTCTACTTCTTTAAAAGTACATTGAAAGTACCGCATGGGTGATTTATGTTCAGGCTAGTTAATTTAAAACTCAGTATCCTTTACAAATCAATGTGAAGTGAATTTTACTGTACGTAAATTACACCTGAATAAACTGGTTTTTTGGGGGGTAGGAATCAATTTGATACATTCAGTAATGTTGGAGTCACATCCTGTCTACCTTCAGCTACCTGAAGATACTAAAGAGTGAATGAAAGCAGACAGATTCTGGTGGCAGGGGAAGTATACACTAGGAGGAAAGGGTGTTATACAAAGTGAGTTTCCATTTTTGTAGTTTTTAGCCTTGGATCAAGTGCACTTTGTGTAGCATATGAGGCAGCAGGGGTATTAGTAGAAAACATTCTGAGGTATGTTTCAAATAATCTAAAAAAAGACAGGGAAGGAGGAACAGAAGAACGAAACACAGAGGAGACAGACAGAAAGCAAATAAAATGGTAGACCCAGACCCAAACATTTTAATAATTGTGTTAAAAGTTAGACTAAACTCACCAATTAAAAGGCAGGTTTTTAAAATGAATTTTTCAAAAGACCCAAGTATATCCTGTCTACAAGAGATATACTCTAAATATAAAGACAAAATCTTCTCAGATCTGTTGGAACTGACTGAATTAAATTTCAGCGGTATTACCTTAATAAACATTTCTGAGTTCAGCCATCTGATACCAGTATCTACAACATTTCTGTTTTGCTTCAACTAATGTTTGCTGTACGGAACAAAATAATACCATTTTGATTTTAAAATACATTGATACCAATATTTTTATTTAAAAACATTTAAAATTTATAAAATAAAAATCAAAAGTCAAAACTATATATTTCAAATATATAGTTATAAACATTAAAAAATCAAGCAGATTATTCTAATATAAACCATAGTAGATGAAATTTTTAAATAAAATTAAAAAGTTAATAGTGAAATTTAAAGGGAAATATTTTAAATGCATTTTAAAAATTAACATGCATGTATATTTTATAACTGCTGAAAAATTCTTTGTGATTAGTTGGTATAATGGTGAAGCTATAAAATAACTCCAAATAGTTTCTTTTGACTCCTTTATTTTCTGATTCCAATGCTAATTTGATAATTTTGAAGAAATCTTCTTAAAAACATTATTTAGTGGTGGGGGAGGGAGAAAGGGACAGGTGTTATAATCTTTTTCATAATAAACTATTTTTTTGTTTGAAAGGCAACATTTCAGTTCACTTTTGTCATCTTTAGGTTCATTATTTCTTCATGAAAAGATGAAGATTTTCATGCAGTTTACCTATATCCCTGTTTCAGTACTTGTATATTCATAGTTTAGTTATTCAGAATCTTTAGAGTAAAAAAATGATTCATGTCAGCTGTCATTTTCTTTCTCCCCTTAAGGATTCTAGAAGTATAGAAGCACATTTTCTAAATAAATGTCCCTTTATTTAATTTGCCGTGTTAATGCAAACATACTATGTTGGTATATCTCAAGTCAAAGGATTCAGATTTTAGATTTTTTAAATATTGAAATAATGAGATTATCAACACAATAATTGTATTTCAGTACTTAAAAATAGTATCATTTACTAGAATGCTGTGAACTCAAATGACAATCATTAATTTAAGCACATAAATTCCAACGATATTGAATGCTTTCCTATTTCTTACTCATTTGTCCCTGCCTTTTAAATGTTCTCTATTAATACCTTTTCTAGGCACAAGAGTCCCTTTTCTGATATTGGAAAGTCATGTTTGAAGGTAGCTCCTAGAAAACCCCAAGAGTTGATATAAAATAAACAAAACATTAGTGATGTCTAACAATGCCCGGAAGACATTTGGTTCTTGTATACAGTAAACATAATTTTGTATAGACTTCAGCAAGCCACTTAAAATTTTGCCAAAATTATTTTATGTTATACGGAGAAATGCAGGCTAGACGCAGTGAAGACTAAGTGAGCAACTGCTTTCTAAAGACAAGCTCTGTCTTTCTTTGCTGCGATTTTTTTTTTCCTGTATTGGATATATTGCTCTGGGTTAGATATTTAAAGACTTTTCTTTAGCAGTGTGAAAAAACTTACAGGGAACCTCAAAAAAAAAACCAAACAAACAAGTTTTACAGTAAACTAATTTGGCTAAGGTGTGATCAGTTGGAGCAAGGGATAGGGTAGAGAATCCTAGCCTTTTGGTCTCTTCCTCCCCTGCCTGGACAGCTTGTGGGCCTCTGAGGAGCTCAATTTGGGAAGTACTGCAGTTTACGATACACAGGACTTTCCAACCTTGAGGACTTCTGATAACTGCTAATTTTGTAAACCAATGATGATCTATAATTTTCTGACTTTCTTATCTAAGAATATTTTAATGGATGATGTATACTTATGTTCTTTTTTCCCTTCTTTTTTTAAAAACAGGAGAAATGTCTTCCTGTGATGTGTTCTACATCTTCAACTTCTCTGCATTCACTGCTCAGAAAACGTGGCGTTTCATATGACGAGAGTGCCTCTGCTGGGACATCAAAAATAATAATGTCTACAGGTATTAGTATTTTTAAGAGAGCATAAAATTACTAAGCTTTTATTCTGTATTATTTTCAGTGTCTTTGAAGTCCTGGAAATAAGAGCAAAAAAAAGATAATAATAGTAAACATTTCTTTTTTAAAATTTATTTCAAAATATCAAGAGAGTACAGATGTTTTTGATACATGGCTTGAGCCAGGGCTGTAAGTGTTCCCGTCACCCGAATAGTGTTCATTGTTAGGTGGGTTTTTGCCCATCCCTTTCTCCCCCTCCCCCCTGCTTGATTTCCAATGACTTTTACTTTCCTCTGTGTACTTGTGTGCCTATCACTTCCAATTTATTATTAGAGAATACATGTGGTGTTTATTTTTCCATTCTTGAGATACTCCACTTTGGATAATGGTGTCCAGTTCCTTCCAGATTGCTGCAAAAGGCATTTATTCATCCTTTTTAATGGCTGAGTAATACTCCATGGTATATACGTATACCACATTTTGTTAATCCACTCATGAATTGATGGGCACTTGGGTTGATTCCACATCTTTGCAATTGTGAATTGTGCTGCAATAAACATTCCAGTGCAGGGGTCTTTTTGATAAAATTTCTTTTCCTTTGAGTAAATACCCAGTAGTGGAATTGCTGGATTGAATGGTAGGTCTACTTTGAGTTCTTTGAGAAATCTCCATACTATTTTCCGTAGAGGTTGTACTAATTTGCATTCCCACCAACAGTGTATAAGCATTCCTTTCTCTCTGCATCCATGCCAGCATCTATTGTTTTTGGACTTTTTATTAATAATAAAAGCCATTCTAACAGTAAGGTGATGTCTCATTGTGGCTTTAATTTGCATTTCCCTGATGATTAGTGATTTTGAGCATTTTTTCATGTTTGTTGGCCATTTGGCTTATCTTCTTTTGAGAAGCTTCTGTTCATTTCTTTTGCCCACTTTTTAGTGGGGTTAATTTTTTCTTGCTGATTTGATGAGTTCTTTGTAGATTCTATTTATTAGTTATTAGCCCTTTATCAGTAGTGTAGATTGCGAATATTTTCTCCCATTGTGTAGGTTGTCTATTTGCTCTGTTGATTATTTTCTTAGCTGTACAAAAGCTTTTTAATTTAATCAAGTCCCATTTATTTATTTTTGTTGCTGCTGTAATTGCCATTGGGGTCTTAGTCATAAATTCTTTGCCTAGACTGATGTTTAGAAGAGATTTTCCTACATTTTCTTCTAGAATTCTTGTGGTTTCATGCCTTACATTTAAGTCTTTTATCTGTCTTGAATTAATTTTTCTAAGTGGTGCTATTTCTCCACTGGGGTCCTATTTCATTCTTCTGCACATGGCTATCCAATGTTCCCGGCACCATTTATTTTTTTTTATTTTTATTTTTTTTTGAGACACAGTCTCACTGTGTTGCCCAGGCTAGAGTGCCGTGGCGTCATCCTAGCTCACAGCAACCTCAAATTCCCGGGCTCAAGCGATCCTCCTGCCTCAGCCTCCGGAGTAGCTGGGTACTACAGGCATGTGCCACCATGCCTGGATAATTTTTTCTATATATTTTTAGTTGTCCGATTAATTTCTTTCTATTTTTAGTAGAGACGAGGTCTCGCTCTTGCTCAGGCTGGTCTCAAACTCCTGAGCTCAAACAGTCCACCCACCTCGGCCTCCCAGAGTGCTAGGATTACAGGCGTGAGCCACCGCACCCAGCCCCAGCACCATTTATTGAATAAGGCTTCTTTTCCCCAGTGTGTGGTGTTGTCTGCTTTATCAAAGGTCAGTTGGCTGTAGGTAGGTGGTTTTATATCTGGATTCTTTATGCTGTTCCATTTATCTGTGTCTCTATTTTTGTGCCAGTACCATGCTATGTTGTTTACTATAGCTTTATAGTATAGTTTGAAGTCTGGTAATGTGATGCCTCCAGCTTTGTTCTTTTTGCTTAGGCTCTTTGCTGGTTCCAAATGAAGTGTAGAATTACTTTTCCTAGGTCTGTGAAATGTGCCATTGGTATTTTGATGAGGATTGCATTGAATCTGTAAATCACTTTGGGTAGTACAGACATTTTAACAATGTTGATTCTATTGATCTGTGAGCATTATATGTTTCTCCATTTGTTTGTGTCATCCACGATTTCTTTCCTTGATGTTTCGTAGTTCTCCTTGTAGAGATCTTTGACCTCCTTGGTTAAGTATATTCCTAGGTATTTTATTGTCTTTGTAGGTATTGTGAATGGTTTTGAGTCTTCGATTTGACTCTTAGCTTGACTGTTATTGGTATATAGAAATACTATAGACTTGTGTACATTGATTTTTATATCCTGAATTTATTTATTAATTCCAGGAGATTCTTAGTGGAGTCTTTGGGGTTTTCTAGTACAAGATTATATCGTCAGCAAAAAGTGATAGTTTGACCTCCTCTTTCCTGATTTGGATACCCTTTATTTCTTTACTGATTGCTCTGACTAGGACTTCCAGCACTATGTTGAATAGAAGTGGTGAACTTGGGCACTCTTGTCTTGTTCCAGTTCTTAGTGGGAATGCTTTCAACCTTTCCCCATTCAGTATGATGTTGGCTATGGGTTTGTCATATATGGCCTTTATCATTTTGAGATATGTTCCTTATATGCCTAGTTTGTTGAGGGTTTTTTATCATGAAAGGGTGCTGAATTCTGTTGAATGCTTTTTATGCATCTATTGAAATGATCATATATGGTCTTTGTTTTTGCTTTTGTTTATGTAGTGAATTACATTTATTGCTTTATGTATATTGAACCACCCTTGCATCCCTGGGATCAAGCCCACTTGGTGATGGTGGATTATTTTTTTGATGTGCTATGAAATTCAGTTTGCTAGTATTTTATTGAGGATTTTTGCATCTATATTCATAAGGGACATTCGTCTCTAGTTTTCTTTTTTTGTTGTGTCCTTACCTGGCTTTGGTATCAAGGTGATACTGGCTTTGTAGAATTGAATTGGGGAGGATTCCCTCCTTCTCAATGTTATGGAATAATTTCTGCAGTATGAGTACCAGTTCTTCTTTGTAGGGCTGGTAGAATTTGGTGGTGAATCTATCTGGTCTGGTCATTTTTTTTTGTTGTCGGAAGACTTTATTAATGCTTCAGTCTCACTGCTCATTATCGGTCTATTCAAGAGTTTTGTTTCTTCCTGATTGAGGCTTAGAAAGTTGTGTGTTTCCAGGAATTTGTCCATTTTCTCTACATTTTCTAGTTTATAGGCGTAGAGATTTTCATAGTATTTCAGATGATGTTTTTTATTTCTGTGTCATCAGTTGTGATATGTTCCTTTTCATTTCTGATTGAGCTTATTTGGGTCCTTTCTCTTCTATTCCTGGCTAATCTAGCAAGAGGTCTATCTTGTTTATCTTTTTAAAGAACCGACTTTTTTTTTTAATTGACCTTTTGTATTTTTTTTTTGTTTTCCATTTCTTTTAGTTCTGCTCTGACCTTTGTTATTTGTTTTCTCCTGCTGGCATTGGGTTTGGTTTGCTCATCCTTTTCTAGTTACTTGAGATGTGATATTAGGTTGTTAATTTGTGATCTTTCTGACTTTTGGATGTTGACATTTAAGGCTGTGAATTTTCCCCTTACATATGCTTTTGCTGTGTCCCAAAGATTATGATAGCTTTGTCTCCTTTGTCATTCAGTTCAAGGAATCTTTAGATTTCCATCTTAATTTCCTCCTTGACCCAATAATCATTCAGTATCAAGGTGTTTAATTTCCACAACTTCGTGTGGAATTGTTACTCTTAGAATTGATTTCTAGTTTTTTTTTCTTTTCTCCTAAGCTTGGTTAACAAGTCCAAACGATAATTAGTTTCAATCCACTATGATCTGAGAAGATACATGGTATGATTTCAATTTTTTAAAATTTTTTGAGACATGTTTTATGGCCTAAGATCAATCTTGGAGAATGTCCCATGTGCTGATGAGGAGAATCTATATTCAGTAGTTTTTGGGTAGAATGTTCTGTAAATATCTGTTAGGTCCATTTGTTTTAGAGTCCTGTTTAAGTCCAATGTTTCTTTATTTATTTTCTGCTTTGATGATCTGTCCAGCTCGGATAGTGGGATATTGAAGTCCCCAGCAATTGCGATGCTATTGTTTATTTCCTTGCTTAGATCTGGTAGAGTTTGTTTTATGTATCTGGGAGTTCCTGTGTTAGGCAAATATACATTTAGGATTGTTATGTCTTCTCATTGAATTGCTCTCTTTACCGTTATATAATGACCATCTTTGTCTTTCTTTACCATTGTTGATTTAAAGTCAATTTTGTCTGATATGAAAGTGGCTACTCCTGCTCTCTTTTGGTTTCCATTTGCATGAAATATTTTTTTCTGTGCTTTAAAACTTCGAGCTTGTTTACATCCTTGTGGTTTAGATGTGTCTCCTGGAGGCAGTAGGTATTTAGGTAGTGTTTTTTCATCCATTCAGTCATCCTATGTCTTTTGAGTGGTGCATTCAAGCCATTAATGTTAAGAGATAGAATTGATATGTGTGATGCTGTTCTGTTCATCATAATTGATAGTACCCTGTTGCTTTGTTTTTCTTCTTGTGCTGTTGTTTTATAGGAGTTGTGAACTTTGGCTGTTTTGGGTGAGTCTACACTGATGGGTATCTATGGTGCTGATTCGTGTATGACGCAGTTCTTAGTGTTTCCTACAGGGCAGATCTGGTCAAGACAGATTCCCTCAATGTTTGCTTGTCTGGAAAAGGCTTAATTTCTCCATCAATTGTGAAATTTTGTTTTTCAGGATACAAAATTGTAAGCTGGTAGTTTTTCTGTTTAAGAAGGTCGAAGATGGGGGCCCACTCCTTTCTGGCTTGTAAGGTTTCTGCTGAGAAGTCTGCATTTAGCCTGATGGGTTTTCTCTTATAGTTAGTTGTTGCTTACATCTAGCTGCTTGTAGGACTCTTTCATTTTGACTTTGGCCAGGTTGATTACTGTGTGTCTTGGAGATGTCCTGTCTGCTATGAATCTTCCTGGTATTTGATGGCCATCTTGTATCTGGATGTCTGGATCTCTGATGATACCAGGGAATTTTTCGTCAGTAATCCCTTGAATAGAGTTTCCATGTTTTTATCTGTATCTTCTTGTCCCTCTGGGATACCTACAATTTGTATGTTAGTTCACTTTGTGTAGTCCCCTATCACTCTAAGTGATTGCTCTGCCTTTTTTGTTCTCTTCTCTGCCTCTTTAATGACTGGGTTAGCTCCAGAGCCTTGTTGTCAAGCTCTGAGATTCTTTCTTCTCCTTGGTTTAATCTGTTGCTGAAACTTTCTGCTGTGTTTTGAAATTCCCTAAATGACTCTTTTATTTCTTTAAGTTCTATTATATCCTTCCTTATTTTGTCTAGTTCTTTAGTGACTTTTTCATTAATTTCTTGAAATATTTTGTTGGTTTCTTTTTGTTGGTTTTCAACTTTCTCTTCAGTTCCACTCATCTTATTTGCCATCCACATTCTGAATTCCATTTTTGTCATTTTGACAGTTTCCTTCTAGTTGGAGTTCACTGCTGTGGCTCCATTATGATCCCTTTGAGGATGTCAGTCTGTTTTGATTTTTTACGTTGCCTGGGTTCTTTTTCTGATTTCTTCTCATCTGAAACCTCTTTTCTCAGCTCAGGGCTAATAGGTTCGTAGGGCACCTATTCCTTACTGGGAACTCTCCTGCTTGATTCGAAGAAGGGGAGGTCCCTAGATAGCGCTGTTTCCCCCCTACTCTGGAATGTTGATGTGGCAGAGGAGGGGCGTGTGCACTAGAAGCCTCTAATGAAGCTGTTCTGATACGTTCTGCTCGCTTGTGATTGCCTCTGCTCAAGCCTGTGCTGAATGCTGTTTTTGTTGGGTGTTGGGTTGTCCACCAGGTAGTTGTAGGATATTTGAGTTGGGAGCTGGGTGAGACCCTCTTCACTGAGGCTTATGTTGTGGGGATTGCTCTACGCAGGGTCTCCTCACAGGGGTGATAGTAACAGGTAGATGAAGATATCTAGGCAGTCATTGTGGATTCCCGGGCTGTGGGCGTTCGCTCAAACCAGGTTGCAGTGTACTGGCAGCTCGAGTCTGGGGATCCCTGGCGGGGGGGCACTGGACTTTGGAACAGTTCCTCCAGCCCTGTGGTAGTGGTGGAGGCTCTGGGGAGGCTCTGGGTTGGGGTCTTGGGGTTCAGGTGCAGTGTTGGAGTCTTGGGGATGATGTCTTAGGCCTGGCAGGAGCTCTGGAGGCCCAGAGGCAGAGCCTTGGGCTCTGGTGTGAGAGCCTCAGAGCTGAGACTGCGGAGGAGCCCAAAGCAAGCCTTCTAAGCAGGACTGCAGAGCCATGCGGGTGGCAGGGCTGACCCGACCTGGAGGGTGGGGTCAGGGCCAAGCAGGCAGGAGGCAGTTGGTGCCTGGAGGGCGGGGTCAGGGCCAAGCAAGTGGCAGGCTGTTCCGCAGGCTTGGGGACCACCTGGATGCCAAGTCACATGGGCAGAGGTTGGTTCCAGCTGCTCAGGGACCGCGGAGTTCTCCCTACCCTCCCCAGGACCTGACGAAGCAGTCGTCCAAAGCCTCTCAGGTCAGAGCCTGTTGTGCCCCAGTCAGTTCCTGTGCTCAGATCCCATTGCCCTGTAGGGAAGAAGTGCTTGGCTCTCAGTCACAGGATATAGCTCAGGGAAGCCTCCCATTAGTCCACTGCCTCCCCAGCCCAGTGCCAGTGTGGCACTGTGCACCCGAGAGCTCAGGATGGCTTTAACTGCTGCCCGATCTCCACCGTGCCTGTTGTCTGGTGCTATGACTTTGCACAGACTCCAGGCAGGTCCCTGGTCTGACCAGACAGAGGTAGCCTTCTCACAACATGCACAGTGCCAGCAGGGTGAGCGCAGTGCCCCAGCACTCTGTCCTCCTATTCTTCCCTGCATGTTCTTTGATCTTGTTAGATATATTGCCCCATCATTTTTTTTCTCCACACTGAGTGTCCTGCATTGATTTTCTGTGATTTCACAATGTTGCTTCAGAGAAGAGGTATCTGAACGTAGACAGCTGACTGCATTTTTCACTTCTTTCCTTGGGACCAACATTCTGGCAGCTTGCTTCTAGTTTGCCATTTTTTTCCATCAGTGAACATTTCTTTTAGCATTTTTATATTAAAGTATTTTGAAATTCTGATTGTTAAATTTAATGTTAAGGAAAACATCCTGTTTAAATACATGGGTCACTTGAAAATTCAGTGATCCTTAAAGTATTTTATGCATTTAAGTAAGAAAGTTTTACATCATTGTCAAATCTATTCTTGTTTTCTCTTTATCTCATTTCAAAATTTATTTTATCTTTTTGTGTTATGTATATTTTCAAAACTACCTCAAACTTTGTTTTAATGTCTTTTCAAAATACTTTTTCTTGACAGGTCCTTGCTTGCCAAGGGGCATGGTGACTTTAAATTATTCTTTACTATGCAAAGAGTTTGAAATGACACAGACTTAGACAAATCAATCCCTTTTATTTATCACTTGTATATTCTCTTACTCTTTTCCTGATTTTCAAAAGCATGTTCTGTTGCTTCCTCTTAGATCCTTAATTATCTCCCTTATATTCTTGTATTCTCTGGACTTTTTTCCTTCAAGTTTTTCTTTCCTGACCAAAAAGAAATTATAATTTAGTTTTTTTGAAATCCAGGTCATTTTAAAAATGGTTATTGTAACATATCTCATTTTTTCAGTTCATTATTTCTGATTTTTAATCCATTAGCAAGAAGAGACTAGCTGAATGAATATAACACAGAGGAGATAAAACATTGAAATCCTTGTTTAGATTCATTTGTGTTTACTGCAGTTTTGTCCATGCCATAAGCACCATGGCTTGAGTTTTTAACAGCTGTTTTATTTCTGTGACAGTCTACCCCTTCCTCTGGCTATTACCACAAAGTTGAATTATCATATTTCAACATAGTAAAATTGAGATTAATAGGTTTTTATTATACTAAATATAGACTATATATACGAAATTTTTGCAATATTAAGTAATGAATTAAAAATAATGTGCTTCTTGATTTAGGGAGACAGTATACTTTTTTTTTGGTAATGATGCACCCTCATTTTTACAGTGTATATTGCATTTGTTGATTCTCAGTAAAGAAAAATTATTGAAACTCAACATTTGTGTGATTATAGATGAATTACTTCTTTATCATATGCTTTTATTATCCTAAGGAAAAAGTTTATTTTGAAATTTTCTTTGGTGAACCTTGATATATATATTTAGAAGGAACATTTTTATTTTCTTAAAATTCATGAAATAAATTTCTCTGTCATTAGAACTTACTGTGATATATATCTTCTTGGTTACTTTAGAAAATACAATTGAGGTACAATATTGGTGATTTAAAAGAAATTCAGTCCAAAAACAAGTATACCAATATGACCAGTTTTGAAAGGAAATTCTTGTTTATCTGTCTTTGTGTCATTTTATATAACGTGAGAATGTATGAAGAACTATTTTGTGATGCTCTTAAACCTTATATACTTTTTATATAATCAGTTTGGACAAGATTCTAAAAAATTGAATAAACATTTTGATTATTTCTTTGTAGATTTAATATCTTTACATGAATGTGCAAATACACTTACCTACATATTTTTAGGTAGCAGAAATGATTATTATAGTGACTATATTTAGGTTCTCTTTGAGTAAAGTGATTAATGGGATATAGTAATTAATTATGTAGTGTTTTCACAAAATTCCTTTTATCAGTCTCATTATTTGTTATGTGTGTATATACATTTTTCTTCAAGTCTGTGTCTATGTAAACAAACATGGAAACTGTGGCCCTCACCTGGATCCAAAGAAAATCCAGCAGCTGCCTGACCACTATGGCCCAGGCCCGGTGAATGTGGTGCTCCGCCGGACCGTGCAGGCCTGTGTGGATTGTGCCTTTCAGAGTAAGACTGTTTTTGGATTCCTTAAGCCAGATCATCGTGGAGGAGAAGTGATAACTGGTATACTCATCTTTTATTCAGCTTCTTTTCCAAATTTGAGTTAGGTTTCAAGAAGGCTAGGGTTTTATTTTATATTTTAACTAATCCCATGACAGATTAAGAAGGCTAGGATTTTATAATATATAGACTATAGTTTTATATTAACTATAATATATAATATTATATTGGCTTATATAGTTATAATACATATTTATAGACTTTTAGCCCTGGTTTAGAAAGTTTACTTTCCAAATGGACAAATGACATCAGAATAATATCATAAATTGAGGTAAAAGGTACAGACTTTTCCTTTGACATGCTGTATTAAGTTCACTATAGACAGAGTACCTTGGTTGATATTTTAATGTTTATAGAAAATACACTGATTTATAAGAAGTTCTAAATAAAAATGTGACTCAAGAAGTCATTAAGAGATAAGACACAGCTGGGTGTCTTCTATGATTATGTGATCAGATACCACAACATTTGTACCCATGGAATGTTTGGAATAGAAGCAAGTTTTATTATGGATCAGTGGGTTTCTCTTGTTCTATTTCTGTTTACTTTATGAATATTTTTAAATTAAGAATGTTTTTACCAGTACAGGCTATGTGTTTGAATGAGAGAGAGAAACTTTTATAATTTAAGATTATTCCTTTATGAATTATAAAAACCACAAATTAGACTTATAATACATTTCCTAAATTGATGGGATTTTTTGTTAGTGTTGTATTTCTCATCTTTGTGAGATGACTCTGACATCTTTCTTTTCCCCCTCATAGCCTCTTTTGATGGGGAAACTCATTCCGTTGAGCTCCCTCCAGTGAATAGTGCATCATTTGCTCTTCGCTTTCTTGAGACCCTTTGCCACACCATGGAGTGTGATAACTTTTTGAGTAGCCAGCCTTTTAGCTCTTATAAGGGTAATACTCGTAGCCCTGCAGAGCCTGATAATAAACCAGGTAAGAGAAAATGTAAATTTTTATACTATACTTGTATTTAACATGAGAATCTTGTATAATTCAGAGTTTTTCCTTATGTCCTCCTCAAAGTAAACATTTTAGCCATAATGAACTAATGAGAAATGTATAATATATAGTTGTTTTTGTTCATTCAAAGTGGGAAAGTAATTTCTTGTTGTAGTCATAATAAACTTGAGCATCAAAGCCAGTGGGTTATGTTTGGCTTCTTTGTGACTGGCTCACAGAGTTACACATTTTCTATTAGACTGAAATGTCGCTTTAAAGTTATTGACCTCTATAATCTTAAAAAGTCAGCAAAGCATGTTAAGCCCATTGGCTATAACGATGAAGATTCCGTTACAGGCATTGAGAGATGTGACAAATGAGTGATATGCTCAAATTTCATGTTTCAGCCATGGTTGCCTCTATTCCATAAGAACCCCAAACTGATGCCTGATTAAGAGGGTGGGTGTAGGTTAGTCCTGTAGAACCAAAAGCAGGTTTCTTGCTTCTGATCCATAAAGCTAGAAAGCTCTTTGTAGGGACCATTCCTGGGCAAAATTGGCTTAAGCCCAGAGTCAGTGAAAACTGGGTGTACTCTCCTTGGGGCCAGAGGACAATAGGTCCGCACACGGCCTATTGAACAAACAGAACTATTCCTCATGACAAATAGCTTTATGATAGATAACCAAGCGCCTGAGGTCTTGCAAACAAGCCAAGGCGTCTCATTGTCCTGCATATGTCTCATTGTCCTGCATACGGTAATGGGATAAAGAAATAGATAAAAAGTTGGATGCATACGTCTGCTTCCCTTAAGGAATCATCTGAAAGAAATGAAAATGAGTTTTCCTCAAGGCACCCAAGGTAGTCACGTACCAGGAAGTAACTGCCGGACATAGAAAAAGTATATAATAAAGCGACTGGTGGAATTTTTTTCACTGCAGTCTTGTACGTCTTGTGTGTGTGTCTGTGTGTTTCTT
>CAUYSK010053385.1:0-56808 GCA_963575035.1 Avahi laniger
ACCTGTTGCTTCTTATCTTTGGATTTTCATCTAGATAATGACATGCCCAGTTTATTCTCTGAGCCAGTGGGTGGTGCTTGTGGGTGAGAATCAATCACACCCTATATGATGAGTTAGTAAATGCAGTAAAAGGGCATGCAAATTGACCTCCCTGTCAGTAGGTGGTGCTTGCTGAAAGGAGCAAGCTGCAATGTTGTTTTGGGGTCCTATAACCAGCTCTAGCTCTTCTGGATAGGCACTCTAGTGCCTCAGGTGGTGTGTGGTGCCCTGGGACTTCCAGGTGTGTTCTTATTCTCCATTGCAGCAGGTGTGGGTACAGAGTGATGCTGGGCAGGCTTAGGTTGGGTGAGCTTGCCCTCAAGCTCCACAAATGCTGTTAGCAGGGGTCAAAGTTCTGTTTCCTGACTCCAGGAAAAACTGCCAGAGAAGAGCTGAAATGGCCTCACTCAACCAGAAAGTATGTGTGTGGAGATGGGGTTGTCTGAGACCCACAGTCTGGCAATCTGGATCAGGCCTTGCTCCTTTACACCCTCCCCTATTTTGTGGTTTTTCCCGGGCCTTTCCCTACAGGCAGGACCTCAAGCCAGCGAAGCTCCTCCTGACTGTGAGGTGGGCTGGGAGGTTTCCCTGCCCAGGATCATAGCCTGAGCTGGGAGTGCAGACCTCCTGTGGGAAGAGGGGTGTCCCTCCAGGAAGCTGCAGCTAGGACCCACTCTGATCTGCCCCTAAGGCACACACACCTCAGTAGACTAGTTCACCAATATCCCTTCTGTGCCCCCAGGCAATGCCATCAAGACCTGGGTGTATGAGATCTGGCCTGCAGGCCTGTCCCCTGGGCACCATAGATCAATCCATGACTATACCAGGGGGAGGAGTGGTGATCTCAAGTCACCCATGGGGTGCCCAAGCTGGATCAATATCTCTTGGCCTTGGAGTTTGCCTTGCTCTGCTGGAGTCACCAGGCAAGCAGCACCAGGAAGGGCATGGATAGGGAGCTCACAGTCTGAGTACCCCTCAGTCCACTGCATGGCTCCAAAAGGAAAGGTCCCATTCCCTGTGGATGGCTCCAGGTGGTAGCTAAATTGTCTCTCTCAGCAGCCACAGGTAGGGGAGGGGAATGGGAGAATGAAGCAATATGGTGCCTGCCTATGGGCTCAGATTTATGGGGTGGGAGGTGTCCCGAGGGAGCTGGGAGCCTGGTGCCCTGTCCTCAAGAGGCTCTCTACTCACTGGCAGCAGCAGTCTCTGGGCTCCTGTCGGCAGGTCTCTCCAGCAGCTTTGAAGCCCACCAGCAGTCCAAGATACAAGGGAGGGGAAATTTAACCACTCCACCTACCCTTGTCGCTGGTCTCCAAGCCTCTCAGGGCTTAGACCCTGCCGATGCCTTTCTCCTTCCCTTTCTGCTCTGCAACCTCTTCCCGAGGAGTCTCTTATAGGTTCAGGCACCCTTCCTTCAGACCCTCATCCTATCTATGTTTTCCTCCCTGTTTGTTTTTTTCACTTTCATCCAAAACCTTTTCTTCTTGTAGAGACACTCTGGCTGGAGGTGTTTCTCGTCCGCCATCTTGCCTCTAGTCATACCACGACACTTTAACCCTAAACATTTTATTAAATTTTTCCTAAGAATATGGGCATTCTTGCCCATAAAAACAATGAAGTTCTCCACTTCAGTAAATTTAACATCAATGTGATGCTTTTCTCTAGTCTGCCCTCCATATTCTAAATTTATCAGTTGACCCAATAATTTTTTATGGTATTTTCATCTATAAAGTATAAAGGACTCAGCCAGGATCAGGTATTGCACTTAGTATTGTTTTCATACCTTTTCTTTGTCTTTTATGGCATGGGTATTTCTGAAGAACACAGATTCTAAAAGTCGAAATTATACAAAAGTTTGTACTGCCTCTTACGCCCCTTCCACCTCATTCCTCACCACCTCCTGTAGATAGCTAACATCATTATTTTCTAGTTTACCCTTCTTGTGTTCCTATTGGTGAGATAAGGCTATATAGGCATGTTTTCTTATTTATCTTTATTTCTTTTTGAGAGGTAGTATATATAGGTGCTGTTTTTCACTTTGTCTTTTGTTTGTTTGTTTAAAAACTTTACAGTGTCTTCCAGAAATCACTCCACATCAGTTCATAGATGTCTTCCTCATTATTTTCATAGTTGTGTTGTAATCTAACTTAGGTATGTAATAGTTTAAACAAGTCTCTCTATACGTGGACTCTTTGGTAGTTTCCAAATTAATGTTTTGTAAAGTCGAACAATACTTCAACAAATAATATAGCGCATATGGTTGGTTGTATTATTGGAAATGTATATTCAGAGTAAGGAGCATTGTTAAAGTTAAGGGCGAATGCATATATATATTTGCTAGATATTGTCAAATTCTATAGGGGTTGTAGCATTTGGCATGTATACCTATACCAGGCTTTGACCACAGATCTACTGTGGTCCCCAGTGACGTGCATCACTAGCTGCTGCCTGTAAATCTCAGGTGGCTGTTCTGTCTCCTATATTGCTTCACTTCTCCCTGCAGCAACCAAGCCTGCTAAAACCACTCCCTGTGAAGGAGAGTGGTACTGACTGCATTAAGAGCTTTCTTCACTCCCATTTTTCTTTTCACTATGCAGTAGAATGTCCTTATTTTGAAGAGGTGGGAGCTTACCCTGCAGAGAAAACTTCCTTAGGTCTGGGGACTAAATGCTGAAAGCCGAAGATAGAACCGAAGAAAGAACTGAACATGGAAAGAAATGAATAAATCAGAGAGGGAAATCAGAATGCACAACCAAAAATGAGGATTTGAAAGCAGTTAATCTGTGCTGACTTGAGCCAGAGAATTCAGGTAGACAGGGAGGAACCATGGGCCAGGAGAAATGGAAAGTGAGCTCAGAGAGAATCTAGAGCATGCTGTGGTGCATGCGGGGACAGTTTACATTTAAATGGCCAAAAGTTCATGAGAGTCACCAAGATTATCAGGCATCTTCTATGTGTCTGGTATTGGGGCTGGTGTTTCAAGTCTACTGATCTTTTTGGTTCACCTATGGTTGAATTACTTAGCGGTGGGGGTGGAGGGTGGCATCTCCAGAAGGTTACTAAATTTTGGTGAACCTTAGAGCGAGTAGGATGTAGCTAACACAGAGTATTCATTTTTTATATTACTATTCATTTTTCAGTTTAATTCAGCTCAATAAATAATCACTGAATGTTTATTGTAAATCAGGGATTATGCTAGATGATATCACTTAAAGATGGATTCTAACCAGCCTTTGCCTTCCAGGGTCTCACGATCATCATGTCGTCACATGGTGAGAGGTACACAGCCACAGGCAGTGCCAACAGTGTGGTGGGTGTGAGGGTGGAATAGTCCCAGGTGCCCTGGGAGCCTTGAGGAGCCCTGGAGATTTCCAGAAAAGGTGGTGTGTGGCTGAGCTACGTCTGGATAAAGAGTGAGAGAGAGAGTCAGCGGAGGGGCAGAAAGGAGGTCGCCTGGTCTGCAAAGAATGCCCAGGAGAATGAAAGAACAGGACGTGCCCGGGCAAGCTGTGGCTGCTGGATACTAAATGGTGGGAGGAGGGAGTGCGGGGAGGTCCCGGTCACTTTCTGTGTGGGGGGAGGTGCTCACAGTTCTTTTTGTCAATAACTCAACTATCTGTGCATTGTTTCCAGTGTGAACAATCGAGAGTAGTAGCAGTAGTGATAACAATCACAACAACAATAATAAAGTAGTCCTTTAGAGAAGGTAATTGGGCACGTGAGACCTTGAAATTTTTGCATCTGGAATAACCCAGGGGCTGCACGATGCTGGGCCAGGAGGAGAGAGGAGGAAGGTTGCTCGGCTTTAAGCTCAGGTGGAATTATTGTAGTTGCCATCGCGTTGTTCAGAGATTGTCTCAGAGGACAGGGGTCAAGTGTGAATTCTCCACTGCAATGGGTTTGTGACATCTTTTACAGTGAGACAAGATTTAGTACTTTCTTCTTGTTCCGGAAATTATAATAGAGTGATGAATGTGCTCAAAAAATGTTAGAGCGAGTTTGCTAAGAGCTTATTTTGTGATTTGTTGGCCTGACCAAGAGCTATATTACTGAATTAACATTTATTTTTATGTCATCATTTGGTATAGTTCCTAATAATCCTTGGGAAAAAAATCAATCCTTCCGATAGTGACAGTATTCTCTCCTGGTCTAAAAGAAAAAGTGTCACTTCCAACTGTGGAGTTACAGGATCTGAGTTAGTAACAAACCGATTTTTGAACACTGAACAAAGTCCAGAACACTGGACTTTGCTGCTTCCCCGAAGAAAATTCTAACCTGAGTCCTTCATCAGCCGCCACAACTTCTTTCTTTTGGGAGATAAAAATTTTCTACTTACATCAAAAAGATGTTTTATGTCCACCCCTTTCTTCCTCTTTCCTTTCCTTTATTTCCTGCCACGTGTTTATCTTCCAAATTATGTACTTTTAAATCTCACTGCAAATTGTTACATATCCCACTGTTCCAGTGTGGTGGTGGATTAACCTGATCTATTAACATCGTTAAAACTTGTGTGTCCCCCTAGGATTCTTTTGTTATAATTGGTAGAGCCAGCTAGAATTTTGATCCAGCTGAAGAGGGATTGTGTCTGTGTGATTTGTTCTCTTCACTGGGAAAATTGACTAATTTAACATTTCAGAAACCACTGATGAACCGTCTCTCTGGTTATGGTATGTGATCACGCTATCGACTAATGATTAGAGCTTTGTTCTGCCTTACTCTGTGTGAACAACGCTGCAGACCAGTCCTCACGGCGTTTTTTCTGAGATTATTTGCCGTGCTTGCAGCTGCTCGGGTTTATTCCTTCTTGCTCATGCAGATGAAAACAAGTGCCAATCCATAGATTAGAAGCAACTGTATATACTGAACAAGGAGATATAATATTCACATAAATTTAACACTTATGAAACTCAAAAGCAAATGTATCCTATTGGGATGGGGCAATTGTGTGTTACAGACAACTTTTTGTATGTTTCCTTTTTGTTTACTTTTTGTATGTTTTGTATTTACTAATTCCTGCCATCAGGGTGCATGTAAAAATTTGCTGATTTTTATAAGCTGATGTCAATTCCAGCTGCCTTGTCAAGCTCCATTAATCTTAATAATAGATTAAATAATTTCTTCTTTTTCTAGCTAGAAGAGCATCTTGCATACCAACAATGACAGAGATAGCATTTTTTTCCTATAGCATTGGCCAAGACCTCGTACAATGCTGAATCATACCACTGACAGTGGTTGCTTTTAATTTGACACTACTGTGTTTAAGGTTGGCAATAGATCTTTGAGAGATACATTTTTCAAATTAAGGAGTTTTCATTTAAGCCTAAATGGTTGTCTTTTTCTAAAAAACTGGAAATGAGGATTAAGTTTTACCAAGTGTTTTTTCAGAATTTATTGAAATGATTTTTATCCTTTACTTTGTCTCAGATATAATGTAATTTCTTTTCTTTTTTTTTGTACTACAGCTTCCTCATCTGTAAAATATGATTTCATGTAGTATACTAGTGAATCACCCTGACAATTTTTTTTTTTTTTTTATGTTGAAGTGTGCTCACTTTCCTGAGATAAATCCTATGGTCCTGGGGTTGTTTTGTAGTTGTGATTGTTTTTTTCTTTGTTTTCTTTGACTCTGTTGTATTCAATTTGTTAATAATTTTCCATTGATCATTTGTTTTTTGTCCAGTTTAGTATCATACTTATGTCTGATGAATAAAAAAGTTGGGCTTTCCCACGTTTTCCATGCTCTGGAAGAGATCATGGAGTCATCTCTTCAAGGTTTGCTGTTGACCTTATCTTATAATTACAATTTTAGTTACTGGAGTATTACGTTTGCTACTTTTTATTGAGTTAATTTTGATAATATGAATTTTCCTTAGAGAAATTTCTATTCCTTCTAGGTTTTCAGATATGGTTTAAAGGCTGTGCATATTATTCTCCTATAACTTTAACATTTCTCTCTTCATCTGTATGTAAAAACTACTTCACAATAGTGTTTATTCGAATGTTTAATTTTTCTGATTAGTCTTCTTATTTTTGCCTTTTTCAATAATTTTTTCCGAATTATCATTTATTAATCAATTATAGCTTCAGATTTCATTCTTCATAATTTCTGCTTTAATCTATATCAATCCTTTCCTCTTTGGTTTATTGGATATATTTTTCTAGCTTTTAGGAACCTAGTTATTTTTTCATTTATCTTGTTTTCTAATAAAGGCCTTTTATATGTTTCCTTTCATTATTACTTTGCTTAGATCCCTCAGTCCATATGTAAACTGTCATTAATGTTTCAGTCAACACTATAATTTTGATTTCCTCTTTAACTGAGTAATTAATTAAGAGAATGTTTTTAACATCCAGGCATATGGATTTTCTTTTTCATATCCTTTGTTGCTGTTGTCTGCTTTGATTCCATTTCTGTTGGTGAACATGGCTTCTTTTATTTTTGCCTTTTGGAATTTGGTGAGATTTCCTTTGTGGCCTAACACATAATTGGTGTTGTCAATGTTCCATGTATGTTTGAAAAGAAACTGTTGTCCTGTTAGAGACAAATTTCTATTGATAGATAGATACTAGATCAAGCTTTTAAAATTTTATTATTCAAGCATCATCTACATTTTCCTTTTTTTACTAACCAACCTTTGAAAAGGTTGCATTTAAATCTACTTCCATGATTTTGAATATCAATTTCTCCTATATTTCTAATAGATTTTGCTTCATATATTTCTAACCTATGTGGCCAGGGATGTAAGTAAATGTTAAGCCATGTTTTCATTATTGATTGGACTGTTTATTTTCTTCAGTATGAAGTGTCTTGTTTTTCTCTTTCCTAAAGCTTTCTGATTTGAATTCTGTTAACATTTATTGTTAGTATTATGGCACTACTTTTTATTTCTTTTATTAGCATTTGCATTATGTATATATTTTCATCTTTTCTTTCAATTTTCTTTTGATGTTTCTGTTATAGGTGTGTCTTTTTTACACAACAAATAACTGGTTTTTATTTGTTATTTAACCTGAATTTATTTTTAAAAATTTTTAAAATTAATTCCTGTTTTTATTATGATAAATATACATATAAAATAAAATGTATAATTTAAACCATTTTAAGTGTACAATTCCATTATATTAATTACATTTTTTAATGTTGTGCAAATATCACCACTGTCTATTTCATCATTCTGAATATAAACGTAACCATTAAGCAATAAATTCCCATTCTTCCTTCTCTCCAGGCCCTGCTAACCTCTAATCTACCTCTGCCTCTGTGGATTTGCCAGTTATTCTCAACACTCAATGTAAGTGGACTTGTACAATATTGTCCCTTGTGCTGGCTTATTTCACTTAGCACAGTGTTTTCAAAGTTCATCCATGTTGTAACTCTTTACTCCTTTCTATGGCCGAGTAATAGTCCATTGTGTGAATATGCTACATTGTTTAGCCATGCTTCAGTTGGATCTTGTGAATGGTGCCGCAATGAGCATTGGCACGCACGTATCTGTTTGAGTCTCTATTTTGCATTTTTGGGGATTCTCTTTTCAGTTTTACCTAGAAGTAGAATTGCTAGGTTATATGGTAATTCTACATTTAACTTTTTGAGAAACTGCAAAACCGTTTTTACATTCCCACAGCAATGCACAAGGGTCCCAATTTCTCCGCATCCTTGCCAGCACTTGCTAACACTGTTACAGCAGTTCTCCTTACCAGCAGGGGACACATTCCAAAACAACCCATGGATACCTGAAACCATGGATAATACTGAATTATATTTATACTATGTTTTTTTCCACACATACATACCTATGATAATGTTTAACTTATAAATTAGGAATAATAAGAGGTTAATAGCAATGACTAATAATAAAATAGAAAAATTATAACAATATACTCTAACAAAAGTTATGTGACTATGGTCTCTCTTTCTCTCCCAAAATATCTCACTGTACTGTACTTACCTATTTTTGGACCATGGTTGACTGCAAATAACAAACCACAGAAAGTGAAACTGGGGATAAAGGGTGAGTACTGTATTTTCTATTGTTTATATATATATTTTTTTGTTTATTATAGTTGTCCTAGTAGGTGTGAAGTGATATCTCTTTGTGGTTTTGATTTGCATTTACCTAATATAAATGATGCTGAACATTGTTCATGTGCTTATTGGCCATTTGCCTATTTCCATTGGAGAAATATCTTTTCAAGTTATTTGCCTATTTTAAAATTGGGTTGTCAGCCAGGCACAGAAAGACACATATCACATGTTCTCACTCATATTTGGGAGCCAAAAAAGTGGATCTCAGGGAGGTAGAGAATAGAATGGTGGTTATGAGAGGCTGAGAGGGAAAGTGGGGAGAGGGAGAAGAAGAGAAGTTATTCTAGGGGTACCAAATACAGTTAGATAGAAGGAATTAATTTGAATGTTTGATAGCACAGTAAGGAAATTATAGGTAACAATAGTTTATTGTATATTTCAAAATTGCTGGAAGAGGAGATTTGTAATATTCTCAACACAAAGGTAAATGTTTGAGGTGACATCCCAATTACCCTGATTTGATCACTATGTATTGTATACATATATCAAAATATCACATTTCCCCTCAAATATGTACAACTATAAAGTAAAATGAAAAAAATTGGATTATTTGCCTTTTTCTTGTTGAGTTGTAGTTCTTTATATATTCTGCATATTAAACCTTTAGCAAATATATTATTTGCAAATATCTTCTTCCATTATGTATGTTGTTTTTTTACTTTGTTGATATTGTCCATGGATGTGCAAAAGTATTTAATTTTGTGAAGTCCAATCTAACCTATGTTTCCTTTTGTTGCTCATGCTTTGGTGTCATATCTAAGACTTCATTGCCAAATCCAAGGTCAAAAAGATTGACCCTGTGTTTGCTTCTAAGAGTTTTATGGTTTTAGCTATTATATTTAGGTTGTTTGTGAATTTTGAGCTAATTTTTTATATGGTGTGTTGTAAGGGTCCAATTTTATTCTTTTACATGTGGTAGCCCAGTTGTCTCAGCACCGTTTCTTGAAGAGACTATTCTTTCTCCATTCCATGGACTTTGCACACTTGTCAAAAATTATTTGGCCGTAGGTGTATGGGTTTATTTCTGGACTCCCGATTCTTTTCCACTGGTTTATATGTTTATCTGTTTTGGTTACTGTAGCTTCGTAGTAAGTTCGAATTCTGGAAGTGTCAGTCCTTTGTTCTTCTTTCTTCAAGATTGTTTTGGCTTTTTGGTGTCCCTTGTAATTCCATGTAACCTTCAGGATTGACTTTTCCATTTCTGCAAAAAAGGATGCTAGAATTTTGATAAGGATTGTGTTGAATCTGTACATTGCTTTGAGTAATATCAACTGTTAGCAATACTGTCTTCCTATCCACAAACATGAGATGTCTTTCCATTCACTTAGGCTTTCTTTAATTTCTTCCAGCAATGTTTTATAGTTTTTCTTGTACAGCAAAGAGGTGGAAACCTCCTTGATTCAATTTATTCCTACATATTTTATTCTTTTAGATGCTGTCAGAAATGTGATTTCTTTCTTATTTCCCTTTCCATTGTTCACTGCATGTGTGTAGAAACACAACCGATTTTTCAATCTGAGTGTCTTTTTGTTTCAATTCGCATTTACAGTGACTTAAAAATACATTTGGACTTAATTTTGTCTTTTTATTTTGAAGTTTCTACTTAATGTATTCTGCTATATCTTTTTTTTCCTTTTCTTCCCTTTTGTTAAATTATTTCTAATGGTTTTAAAGAATAGACCTGAAAATAGATTTGAATGACTCTGTTCTTTCAGTAGTTTCTCTTTAAATAAGAGATATGCTAAATATTTATACATATATGTTTATTTTAAATTAATTTCTAGCATTAATCAGAGGCTATATCCTTGCTTGGAATAAGCAAGAAGCATACGTTGTTTTACCATCTTGCCTTTTCCTCTACCCAGCTACTCTTCTTGATATAATATAGGGTTTTAATTATATTATTATTACTAGTTATTTTTATTTTTGTCCCTTATTGGGCTTAGCAATAAATTTTAATCCTTACTTTTTCTCATAATCATTGTCACATCTATTATTCCCTCTCAGATGCACTTTTGTTTTTGTTTTGTCAGACTGTATCTTCTGGTAGCTCTTCTGGGTTATTCTGTAAAGAGTAAACTTACTGTCTTCCCTAATTGTAAATATTCTTATTTTTCCCTCACTCTTTGAATAACAGATAGCTCGAATAGAAAATTATTGATCAAAAATATTTCCCTCAGATCCTTGAAGAAAGTATTGTATTGTCTTTCTGCATTTAATGCTGTCAATAGGGTATCATATCAATTCAGTTATATTTTCTTTGTAAGTAATCTGTTTCTTCTTTTCTTTGGAGTTCATCATGATACATGTGTTTGGGTCTTCATTTGGCATCATTTGGGCCCTATCTGAGGTTTCACGTCTTTTTAAAATTAGATGTTTCTCCTACTATTGATCTGTGCATATTTCTCCCTTCTATTTTCTGCTTTGGGAGCTGTTATTAAAGGGTTCTTAGAATATGTGTATCTCAACTATCTCTCCCTTTCTCCCTCTTTCTTAACCTTTCATTTTACCTTTCTGTGGTGTTTGTCTTGAAGGTCAGCTCAAACTTCCATCTCATTTTTTTATTTCTTTTTAAAAATATATTTATCGTGAATTTTTTCAACATATTAAAGGATGCACAGAATAATAAGTATTTACATACATTTGGCTTAAGGCATAAAATAGTACCAAAATATTTGAAGTCTGTAGTGTTCCCTTCTTCAGTCATCAACCACCCTTCTCTCTAACCAGAGGGAATCATAGTTCTGCATTTTGGGGGAATATTGCATAATTTTAAATAATTTTGGGAATTTTGTCATTCCCACAAATGTCTTTGCATTTACTACATGTATGACATTGCTTTCCATTTTTAAATATTGTATAAATGGATGATAATGTATACATCCTTTGCAACATTGCTTTTTTAAAAAGTCAGCATTATGTTTATGATATTCATGCATGTTTACAGATTATAGTCCTAGTTCATTCATTCAAGCTGTTGTTTTCTGTTAAAATGGCTGAACAGACCTGAGTTTATTTATCCATTTTCCTCTTGGTATGCATTTGGGCTGTTTCCAGGCACTTGTAATTAGAAGACTTGCTGTGAACATCCTCATCCATGTCTTTCTCATTGAATTGTAGATTGCCCTATGTATCTCAGAAAGAAATGCTTTAGAGGGTTCTAGCATTACATATATTGTCTTCTCACTTTCTTATAGATTTTTTTTTGCATTCACTCCTCAAATGGTTTCTTTTGATAAAGATAAGTTTAAAATTAGTGTATAGTTGAACATATTAATTGCCTTAAGTTTGCCCTTATCATGTCTTATTAAGAAATCGTTTCTTAAGTGAGATCGTAAAATATTCTCCCCTGTTTTATTCCAATCTACCAACTGTTTTAGAGAGGTTTTTTTTTTTTTGTATTTAAGTCTTTGATCTGCCTGTGACTGATTATTGCTTGTGGACTAGTTAAGGGATCCAATTTTATTTTAATTTCCATAAGGATCACCAGATATCCTAGAATATTTGAAGCATTATGTAAATAGGAACAAGGCAAGAAGATACATGGCTAGCAAGGCTTACTGTCTACCTTGTGACCCAGGAGTGACTTAGACTTGGCTGACAGCTACAAGATTTTGGAAAAGTCAGACCTCCTAGGATTTAGCTCTTGTCAAGAGAGGGAAGACTCGAGCTAGCGAGGGTTGGGAGAGCCTCCTATAGTCTTGGCCCAGAATGTGATGGTTAGAAGGAGGCACAGGAGCCTCCAGTTCAGGATGTCACTGTTGGAAAGCAGAACAGGACGTTAGTCCCTTACACAAATGTGCCAGAGCACCTTGGACAGTGAGGCTTTTTAACAATTTGCCATTTGAAGAATTTTCTTCACTTGATTCTGTAAACTGTACCTAGGAACTGCTTATTTATTTATATCATTTAAGTTAAGGTTATTAGCTTGATATTCTCCGGGCTTTTTGTCTTGTATGATGTCATCTGAATTCTGTGAGCTTGCTGTTTTGTAATAGCTCTTGAATAGATAGTAGGAGAAACCTATCTCTCAGGGACCGAAATAACGAAGATAAAGGTATCATTGGCTGTCATCACTCTCAGTCATCTCAGGCATAGGAGGGAAGGCAGAGGCTGTGTTGAGCCCAGGGTGCTTGAATGTGGATTGATTTCTTTCTGTCTGCCTTATCAGCTGGAGGCTGAGAAATTATTATGGGTAAAAAATGACTTTTATCTTATGGTATCCTGGATAGACAAATGGAGGGATTTCAGAAAAAAAAAATACAAAACGAAACAAATATCATCTAACTGATGTGTCAATTTCTTATCATTTAGAACCTTTAAAAAGAATTATTCATGAATTAATTTTGTAAGTTACAAGTGAAGGAATCTGTCATGGTTATTAGCTAAAAAAGTCTCCTTAAAGAACATACTATTTATAACATGGTTCCATGACTTTTCTCCAGCAATCTGTTCTACCCAGCAATGTATCCACCTTTCTTCTGCAAATAAACTGTTTCCTCTTCAAAACCTACTCAGGTGTCAACTGTTCCAAGAGCTGCATTCTGAGTTAAAAATGCCTCTATCACAGTGCTGGGCACATTACGTAGAGTGACCCCTTCGCGTGCCTTTCTTCTGCTGGGCTGCGTGCTCCTGGAGGGCTCGGACTCGTCCTTCTCATCTGCACGTGCTCTCTCCTTCGTTCTTTGTACACACCACACACGTGCACAAGCACACACATACTTGCTCTCTGTTTCTTTCTACATGCCTATTGAACTGAACTAAAACGAAAGTATTATTAACTAATAACCAGAGAAACAGAAATAACGGAAAGCCCATAAACTTTGTAGTCAGAGAGAACTGGGTTCAAATCCCATGTTGGCTGTTATTGCCTGGCTGATGTTGGAAATGTTAATGTATGATGCTTAGTTTGCCATTTGATAAAATGAGAATCATAGCTTGTGTTCCGCTGGGATTAGACAAAAGAGCACCTTTCACTCTGAAAGTCACACAGTAGGACCTACATAGAGGACTGCTCTCCTTCCATCTTTTCAGAAAAGATTTTCTCTTATTTTCATTTTAAAAGAGGCCTAATGCTGACAGTCCCTCGTATAAGAAAAGGATCGGTCACATGTGATTCTTCCTCCTTGGTTATCCGCTATTTCCCTGAGTAGGAAAGGATGAGTCAATGAAGACTCAGTGTCAGACTCTGGGGACCAGAGGAACCAGAGCCACTTGGCAGCTTGTGACAAATGCAGGATCTCAAACTCCTTGAATCAGAAATGTGCTTTTTAGGAAGATCCCCAGAAGATTCAAATGCCCGTTGAAGTTTGAGAAGAGCTGAGCCAGAACAGATCAAACCCCTAATTTGAATAATTCTAGGAAGTTTATTCTAGCTTCTGTGCTAATGAAAGAGAACGTACGGGCTAATATGGGCCAGTTCAATAAAACTTCCTTGTGACTAACTGAGGGATGGGATTTAATGGCAACGATTGATTCTGTTTCCCTGTTGCACCTTATTTAGTGGCTGTGCCAGCCTAGATTGGCTGGAGAGTGTGTGGCAGCTGCAGTCTCCAGAGAAAGCAGCTGGAACGCCCACTCTGGTGGGAGAACAGCAGCCTGATTTCGTTTCTCTGTGCAGGGTTCTCTCCTGTGCCCTTGTCAGCAGAATGTAAAGGCTCGTGTCTCCCTAGAGATGCAGGGGGCCAAACACAATACTTTTCTATCCTCCTTTGATGTTTTATTAAAAAACACTCTTTAAAAGCAAGTTTTAATATAATATATATCGATCTAAAGTACTCCGCGTCTCATGGAAAACATATTATTATCTTTTGAAGGGACAACATTTGCTGACATTCCGAGTCGAAGGTATTGGCCTGGTGGGCCATCTCTTGTTTCTTCCTGAGTATCTGCACATTTATTTGAGATTTGAAGGTGTCCTCATATCAATTTGATGTCTATGCTCTGAAAATAATCACTCATGAGCAGCGCCAGAGTTTCCTCAGTGGCAGACGAATGTAGCCTTGCAGGGTCATCGAGGTGGGGGTTTTGTCCTGTCTCGTGTGTGATAACTGAACAAATCCCACTTCTGAGAGTTGGATGGCTGCTTAGGAAGCACTTTTCAACAGGAAAAATGGCTTTTCTATTTTCCAGCTTATCTTTTATGTGTTGGTTCAGCAAACATTTCAAACACACCCACAATGCAACGTATTCTTGGAGTAAAAAGATGAGAGAGAGAGAAAGTTTCTGCCTTCGAGAAGTCAAGAATTTTGTAGGCAGACAGTGTTCAACTAATTGTAAAAAATGCGATACAATTGTTTGAATCTGAACACAATGAGATGAGACCAAGGTGCATACAGAACACAATCTTTGTCCCAGGGAGGACAAAAGGGAATGTCTGGGTAAATAGTCAGTTAGAAATGTGGAAAGATGTGTAGGAGGTAATAAATTCACATGGTCTCATCAGGAAGTCAGGAAGGTGCCCCTGAGGAAGTGGCTCTAAGGTCCGACCTGAGGTCCGAAGGATGAGGAGTTCGTTACAATTATGTGAGAAGTTGGGGAGGGGGAAGAATGCTTTAGGAAGAGGGAGGAGGGTGTGAGAAAACTCAGAGACAGCGAGGCAAGTGCAAAGAAACTAATGAAGGGCAGGGAATTTGGGAAAGTGGTACGGGGTGGGATGGGGGGATGAGGGGTCCTCAGGGACCCCAGCTTTGCAAGACATGCTGATCTTATTTGTCTATCTCAAACGCAATGGGATGCTATTGAGAGGTTTTTAAAAGAGAGTTGTTTGGCTTTGAAATGTCACGTGGATAGTACACAAAGAACAGACAGGAGGTGGATGAGCGTGGCTAAGCAGAGACAAATTAAGAGGCTTTTGTAGTGGGCCAGGTGAGGAATGACGACAGCCTATTCTAAGCATTTGGGTCAGTGAGGGAATCGTGCCACAGAAGCCCTTCATAGGACTAAGAAGCAAGTTCAACAGTAGCAATAAAAGTGTTTTATCTTTAGCAATGAGCACAGTCTTTGCATTTGACAATATCTCATGTTAATTTATTCTGTTGACTAATTGCTCTTTGGAGAAATTGAACTCATTCACCATTAGGTTTGACAGGTTAAATTAATCAGCTCTCTTAAAAGGCTTCCAACTTACGAAAGCCTCAGACAGTTCAAAATTGCATCCACATTTATCAACATTGTTTTTGACATGATATGCAAAGAAAAATAGCCTCATTCATTCCTTTCTATACGCCAGCACACTTCTTGAGGCATGGGGGCATTTACTGTGTTACAAATGATTTCCCTGCTTTTCAAGATAAACTGATTGCCTTAAACTTGACTTTATTATCAATCTATTATTTACCAATAGGATCCCCTTAAAATACAGTATTTTAAAGATTGAAATATACAATAGATGACTTTCCAGTTTCTTTAATTTCTTGTCACATCATTTCTGATTTTGATATCGTTTTCAAAAAAGATTTTCTCTTCTCTATAATGAGATATGTTGTCTATAACAGATTTTCTATTACACTGCAGTTTCCCTTTAATGGAACTCAACTTGAAGTATCCATTTTTGGCTTGGAGCAAATTGAGATTCTTTTGCTGAGTGGTTGAGTTAACAAGCCCTGTTGTGCTGGTTCTAGTTCTTCAAAACCCTCAGTGATGTTCTTAATCGATCTTTTTCTGCCTCCTATCCATCTTTTTGCATTTCTGACTGACCCCAAATATTCCTTCCCCAAATCTCACCTTTACGCCTTTCTACTAAGCTCTTCCCTTTCATTTTAATGCCTCATTCAGATATAATTTGTCATTATCTGTATTTAATGACAAGTTTTTTGTTTTAGGAGATGCAAATACCTAAAAATAACTTGTGCAAAACTTTCGAATAGACTGAACTTTTAAGAGGATGTTCTTGGTCTTGAACAAAGATGTAAGTACTTCTCAGTCTGCAATTTGTAAAGTCTCGATCTGAACCAATGCTCGGGAGGTCTCAGGAATGTTGAGAAGGTGCTTCTCTGGCTTTGAGCAGGATCGCATTTGTGCTCTTGCACTCTCTCTCCCTCTTTTATAACTTTTCCAAAGTCTCTTGACCTCTTTCTCTGTGCTTATCTCATTTGCATCTTGCCACTGCTCTGTTGGCTCCTGCTACAGGACTTACAGTTGTACCTTTCTTCTTCTCCACTGTCATTTTTATACAGAGATATATTCATTCTTCTCATCAACTCTCTCTTCCTTTTCACCCCAGTTCTGGTAGCCGGTGTCTTACATTTTCATCCACTTGAACGCCGACCACGCTTTAGATGTGCTAGATCATCAAACATCATTCACTCATTCGCTCATTCAGTTGGCGCACCAACAAACACTCACAGCCTCACTGCACGGCGCGGGCTGTGTTATGGTACTGGGAATTCGGAGAAGAATGAGACAGAATCCATGTCCTCAAGGAACATGCACAAGGAAAGCTCATGTTTAAGCCTGGACTGAAAAGGAAGACTGAAGCTGTGCTGAGTTGGAATCCACCCACTTAAAAGGATGAGTATCAAGAAGTGTTAAGGATTTTCTGTGATGTCTACAAGGGATTCTTGCGTTATTAAGCACTTACTGGGAGCCTGGATTACTCAGGCCTATTACACTCATTAATCTCCAAAGCAATCATGGGAGAGAAAACATTTTTATCCCTGTTTCATTAATGAGAAAATCAGAACTCAGAGAAGTTAGAACATGTCCAACATAACGCAGCTAATAATTAAGCTGCAAAGGTGCTTTTTGTATATTATGGACATTTTCAAACCCAAAGTTAGTCCCTATCACCTGTTTTCAACAGTTATCAACATCTTGCCATTCTTCCTCCATTATCACTCCCCACTTTGTTTTTTTTTCATAAGAGAAATATTTTAAGCAAATCTAAAATGCCATATTACTTCACCTGTATGCATTTCAATGTGTATCTCTAATAGGTCTGAACTCTCAAAAAACATGAGCACAATACTATTATCACAACAAACAAAATTAACAACTTCCCTTAAAAATTACTTAATAGTGTCTGATACTCAACTTGGTCTCACTTTCTTCTGATTGTTTGGAGTTCTTTTTTTTTTAACAATTATATTTAAAATAGTCCCACACTGCATTTGGTTAATACAACAATTAAGGCTTTTTTTATCTGTAACGATTTTCCCCTCCTCCCCTCTCTCCCATGCCAACTACTTGTTGAAGATATTTGGTTGTTTCTTCTGTAGAATTTCCCACATTCTGAATCGGGTTGATTATTTCCACTTGATTTTGCTTGGCATGTTTCTCTATACTCCATCTTTTCTATAAACTGGCAGGTTAATCTAGTGGCATCGTTAGATTCAGATCAGTGTGTCTTCTTTTGACATTTTTCACTCACAGGTGGTGCTGTGCCCTTCCCAGAGTATCACCCGAGGAAGCACAGAATATCCAGCATCTTTTTTCTGCAGATGTCACCGCTGATAACTGGGATCAGGTGTTCTTAGTCTGAGCCATACTTGGTAAAGTCCCTATAAACCTCTTACTGATGTTTTTTAAGCCATCAATAACACTGGCCAGTCGATTATTTCGTTAGGTGTCACAAACTGTCGATTTCTACATTCTATTATTCCTGCTACATTTATTAGGTAGCACTCTTCTGCAATAAGAATTTTTCCTTCATTAATTATTTGGCTACTCTGAAATATGGCTCATGTCCAATAAGCAGGCTAAATACTTGATTCAGACCCTTTATGTACCAAGTTTCAGAATAATGAGTTAGTACACTACAAAGCTGGAACCCAGGACCGTATGACTCTACATCTTTTAAATTTCTCCTTAACTGGAGAGTTTAAAATGCTGCAAGAATAAAAGCAAAGTCTAAAAGTCCTAGTTCTTTTTGGCCGCCAGATGATTTAAGGAACCAGGATCACAGAGACCCTCCCTGCTGCTGTTTCAGGAGGAATGTCAGGGGCCAGGAGGTGTCGCCCAGTCGTACTTCATGGCAGTTACTGCCCTGTGCAGGCTGATCGCCCACTGCAATCCCCAGGGACTTTCAGCATTAGGTGGTCAACAGTTACGTTTAATTAGTAGCTTGGAGTCTCAGTGATATCATTCATTCTCTCGTCCCCGCTCCGTGCTCCCAGCCACAAGGGCATGCTTTCTGGCATGCCTTCTAACTGCTTTCTGGAGCAGTTGGGCCCTTTGAAGAAGAGGGGAATCGTGTGAGTAAATAGAGTATTTCCTCTCCAGCCCCAAGCGGGTGGCCTTTGTCAGCATCAGCAGAAAATTGTAGATTGGAAGTGACTCGATGTTTCTGCTGAGCTCGGCCGGGCACAGCGGCTGAAACCAAACGTGTTTCTGTGAGCCCATGTGAATACTTCAAAATAATTTGTTTTACCTTGTGCTTTCAGAATGAAAATGATTTAAAAAACTGTCCAGGAGGCCACAATGCAACCATGGGAGGCTCCATTAACTGCCCTAGTCACACCTGCTGCTTTTCTCAGCTGGGGACATGGGACAAGGCTGTGACAGGCTGGGCCCTTTTCTGGACCTCCTTTCCCCCCATATTTATAATGTTCTTACTAATCCCAGGTGGGAGGATTGTGCCTGATCCTTAGCCTTCTCAAAGGGAAGGCACTGGAAGAGAGATTTAGAATTGTGTCCTAAATCCCTACCCGCACCTGACCCCTAATGGGGAACGTCAAAGGGAAGATTGCAGCATACAGGTGTCTGGGACAGGGGGAGAGGGGAGTGTCAGAGTAGATGACACGTAAGAACACAGAGAGAAGGACAGGGACCTGAGGAAAGGCGGGAGGTGCACCCTCAGGGCGAGCCCAGAGCTCCTGCCTGGCTCTGGATTCCTTACTCTTCCTCTGCTTCATTCCTCGGTGCCTCAGTTGGAGCAGCTCTTTGCAGATGGTGCGGTAGTAGGTCTTCGGGAGGGCCAGCGTCTGCGGAGTGGCTCTGTGGACAGAGAGCACCTGCTTCTGTCCCATGCTCACGTTGATGTGGCCACAGGGCAGAGATGTGTGAAGAAGACCTGCCTCCTTTCTGAGGTCCCGATGGGGCCACTAGAGCAGTGTCAGAGGCTGGTGATGCATGCTCTCAGCACGGTCCTGTGGTCTGAACCAGCAGCCTCCTGTTTCCTGCTGAGGATGATGTCTCCCCACTGGCAGTGGAAGGGGTGAGAGGAAGAATTTGGAATCAGCATCGTCCAGGCCAGGTGCTCGGCAGCCTAACCCATGAGCACACACAGGGAGCAGAGATGTCCTTGCTTTGGCTAACTCCAGATACCCCTGCCCTTTGAAATTCTGTTCCTTCTCCAGAAATTCCATTCTATTGTTATAAGCTTCTCTGTTCTATAGCCATTTATTTTGTTAATATTACATAAAAAGCCATGGCTTTAAAAAATATCTGTATATTTGGAATATAGTTTGTATTTAATGAGTGTTTTTTGAATGAACAAGTGAATGAAAGAAGTAACAACAAAAATTACAACAGGAAACAATCCCACAAAGGCACTTCCAGAATAAATGGATTAAATCTCAATGCTTCTTTTGTAGGACTCTTCCATGGCTCTAGCTGCTAGCTCAGGTCGTAGTGATGTGCTCATCCATGGAGACCAACATGAGACCATTCCTGAAGATACATTGGCTTTGTCAACTGAAATAACAGAGAGAGACTCTCTAAAAGAAAATTATATTTATTTGGGAATAGGGCATTGCAATGGAAATACATGTTCTGTAATAAACTATGTGTGTATTCAGGGAGGTAAAAAGAGATGAAGGTTTTTAAGGAAAAATGAGGAGTGTTACTTATTTGTTTTGAGATAATTATCCTTGGCTACAAGGATCAGTAACAAGGGTGACCCTAGTCCCAGGATGGACAGGCAGTTGTTGGGCTGACGTCTTTGCAGAAGCATTTTTTGTGTAAGGTGGCAATGGCCTTTGCACAAGGTTGTGTTTTTTTTGTAGTCTTCTGTGATAGTTTTTGTTATCAGGAATATGAGCACGAGAACCTTCTCTTCATGCTCTTCCCTGGCTGTACTTGTCAGGGCTTTATTTTGTTTGATTTTGTTTTAACACAAGTGACCCCATTCTGATTCTGGCAGCTTTCACAGCTCCAGTGCTGGACCCTGAAGTCCAGCGTCGCTACTGGACATTTTACGCACAGGGACCCTGAGGTTCGGGGAGCTGAGCACACACCTGATTGGCAGTGCCAGGGTCTCACCAGGGCAGGGATCACAGGCAAAGCCCGATCTGGGCCTGCTCTCTTGCTCTGGAGGCTTCCAGGGCTGTGGTGTCCACGCAGAACCAGGCAGCACAGTGCGCTCGCAGGGTGGGAGAGTCTCAGAGCGAGTCTTTCCCTCAACAAGAGCCCGCACATGGTGTGCGGAGCCTCGCGCGGCCAGCAACACACAGCTCGTGCTGCCCTCGTGGGTGCGCAGGGCTGCATCCACTTGGAGAAAGTGCCCCTTCTTCCTCACAGTGTCCCTCTTACATTGGCCTGGAGAACGGACTGCTTCCTACTTCATAAAAGGTGTGTATGTGGGACGCTGTCTCCATCAACACTTATTTCGGAACCAAGAACTTCATGAATATTTAGCGTCTCTACCCAAAGGATAGACTGAAACTCACTTGGTGAGTCAAAACACATCTCTCCTTTGCTTCAATCCCTCCAGGGCCCCATCACACTTAGAATAAAATCCAAACGCCAGACCAGGGCTCCAGGGCCACCAACCCTGCCTTGCCTGTCCCTGTCACCTCCCTGTGCCCTGTCCCACTTGTTCCCTTCCTCCTGGTCCCAGCAGCCTCGGGGCCTGTGCAGTGGCCGTTCCCTCTGGAGCTCTCTTTCCTCACCTCCTCGTAATTCAGACGTCAGGTAGGGGCCATCTTTCCTGACAGGGCTGTGCAATGAAGGCCATCCTATCCCCATCCTCTCCCTCCCCCAAGGATGTCTGGTCGGACGGTTTCTGTGGGGTCCAAGGAGGAGCCTCACGTGCCCAGCAATGCTCGGCTCTTTATTTGTTGGCTGCACTCACTTGCAGCAAGCGCCCCGTCTTGCTCCGTGTGCCATCTTACTGGGCCTGGCCCCCATTTTTATTATACGCACAATTTGTATCTTCAATCCTGGCTCCATGTCCATCTCTAGGGACTGGGCTTTGGCCGAGCTGTGAAGCAGACCTGGCTGGTGGCTGTCAGCTCCTTTGGCCTCCTGGTTCTTGGTGTCTTGACCATAGCTTAGTTCTGCTTCCGGCTCTGTTCTCCACGTCCCCTGCTTCCCCCGTCTCGGTGCCTAGGGAATAGTTCTGCACACAACCCTGTGCAGAACACGCTAAGCTGGGACACAGGTGATCTGTCAACAAAAGGCATGGCAAGCCCAGTGGTTCTTATTTGCTCTGTCTAGCAAAGCATCTGGAAAAATCAGTCGGAAACTACTCATCAGTGGACACTCCACCGCCATCCCTGCCTGAGCCATGGTGGGGCAGACAATAGGAGATGGAGACATGGGTGCTGTTCCCAAAAGTTTATAGAGACCTGGGGGAAGTGGTCAAGCACCTGAGAATCGGCAGTGAGTGACGCCAGGCAGACTAAATACTACAGTGAACCCCAGATCTGCTGTCAGAGCTCAGTACCTGCACCCGCATCGGCATCACCTGGGAGCTTGTTACACTGCAGATACACACACTCTGTTCCAGCGCTGCTCAGGATGAGTATCTAGGAGGTTGAACCCAGGCATCTGGACTTTTTGTAATTGCTTTTAAAAATCGGTCAATTTTATTTTTTAGAGCAGTCTTAAATTGTCAGAAAAAATAAGTAAAAAGTAGGATTCCCATAGTCCTCCTCCCCCTCTCTGTTTCCTCTATTATTAACATATTGCATTGGTGTGATTCTCTTGTTAAAATTGGTAAGCTAATATTGATACATTATTATTAACTAAAGTACATAATTTACATTCTTTCTCTTGTCAACGGAAAATAACCCAAACTCTGCAAAATAATTTAAAGAGGTTAATTATGAGCCGAGTTTGAGGACCATGGTCCAGAGCCATGCTCAAGAAGCCTTGAGCAAGTGGACGTGCCACGGCTGGGTTACATTACAGCTGCTTTTATACATTTCAGGGAGACAGATGTACATGTAAAATCATAAATCAATACATGGAAGGTGTACATCGGTTTGGCCCAAAATGCAGGACATCTTGAAGCAGGGGCTTACAGGTTTCAGGTGGGTTTAAAGATTCTTTGGTTTGTAATTGGTTAAAGAAATGAAGCTTTGTCTAAAGGCTTGGAATGTTTTAAGATAAGGAAGCCTGTTAATCAGACACAAGACACCAGACATATACCCAGACTCGAGTGATCTGTTAAGTAAATTGGGGACCTGCAGGTGTGGTTCAAGCTTTGTCTTGCATGGTCTTAGGCCTGTTAATGAGTTATGAAGGATATTTATCTCCAAGAAGGGAGGGGGGCATGATGAGGCATGTCTGACCTCCCTTCTCATGGCCAGCAACTCAGCTTTAGGGTATTTCTGGGGTCACATTGGCAGACAGGGGGCCCATTCAATCAGTTTGGGGGGCTAAAGCTTTTATTTTAGTCCACACCCTCTTAGCATTATACATTTTATGGGTTTGGCAAACGCATAATGTCACATATCCACCGCTGCAGCATGTACAGAATAGACTCACTGCCCCCAAAATGCCCTGTGTGCCACCTGTTCATCTCTTCTCCCTACTACCCCTCTGCCAGCCCCTGGCAACCACTGATATTTTTCCTATCTCCATAGTTTCGCCTTTTCCAGAATGTCATATAGTGGAAATCACATGATTATGTGGCCCTTTCAAAGTGGCTTCTTTCACTTAGAAATACGCATTTATTCCTCCAAGTCTTTTTGTGGCCTACTAACTCATTTCTTCTTATCTCAGAATAATCGTTGGCAACTGTAAATTAGGCTGCCATAAACACTCGCGTATAAGTTTCTGTGTGCACGTAAGTTTCAACTCAATTGAGGGAATACCTAGGAGCACAATTGCTGGATCATATGATAAGAATATTTTTAGCCTTATAAGAAACTGCCAAACTGCTTATAAAATGGCTGTATGGTTTTGTATTTCTATAAGCAATGGATAAGAGTTCCTGTTGCTTCACATCCTTGCCAACATTGATGTCTGGGTTTTGGAATTTAGCTATTTTAGTAGTTGCATTGTCATATCTGTTGTCGTTTTAACTTGCAGTTACCAAACGGTGTCTGATATTGGGCATCTTTTCATATACTTATTTGTTATCTGTGTACCTTCTTTGGTCAGAGGTCTGCTTAGATCTTTTGCCCACTTTTCGATTGAGTTATTTGTTTCCTTATTGTCAAATTTTAATGGTTCTTTGCATATTTTCAATACAAGTTCTTTCTCAGATATGTAGCTTGAAAATATTTCCTCCCAGTTTGTAGCTTGTCTCTTCCTTCTCTTAAAGGTCTTTAAGAGATTCCCGAGGGGTTGGAGAATCACTAGGTTAAACTACTGGCTGCTATAGGACTTTGGAACAGAGGGGCAGAATCATCAATGACAACTTCATTGAGTTGGTACTTGTAGCCACTCAGAACTGTCCAGGTACTCCATAAAACCTATACAAGTGTATGTAAGAGGAAATAAAATAGAATAAAACAAAAGAACCAAATCAAGGTTGTTGTAAGTAGACGGTACTTTAAAAGAACCTTAAAAATGAAGAAGGTATGAGATAAGTAGGGTGGAAGGGAATTGAATTGATTAAGAAAATGTAAGCAAGAGTTACTCGAACATAATCAGAAATACTCTTGGGGCAGAAAGGAAACTATAGGATAAAGTAAAAGAAACTGCGCTTTAGTAGAGAGAAAGAAGGCGAACTGTGGTTTATGGTAGAATAACGAAGGCCTATGATATAAATATACATGTATGTATGTGCGTATATGTGTATGTGTGTGTGTGTATTTATACATGTGAACAGCGTCTTTTGAACTTCAGATGGCTGTCAAACATGAAATTGCTCTTATACTTTGCTGTACATTTTGGTACTTGGCTTGGTACTGTTCCCTTCCCCCTGCGCCATGAGAGCCATGGACCCCCGGAATCACCAGAGTAAGTCAGAGACGACGAGACCTGGAGTGGCTTTCAGAACCATCACCAGCATCGTGAGACCAGAAACTATCATTTCGAGTCCAGCTGGAGAAACAAATATTCAGAGAGTGTTAAAGCCATTATAACTCTACATGTTTATCCCAACATCCATCATCCTCGTATCAAAATAAGATGCGTGCTGAAGTTCCATACACGGCACTGAGAAAGGTAGGAGAGGTGAAGGGTCTTGGCCCTGATTATAGCACATGGAGTTATGCAAGCCTGAAAAATGACAGCAGGGGACAGACACCATCAGGACCCCAGACGGGGAAAGGCAGGAAGAATGAGAAGCACTGAGTGGTACGGAGGCTTCTCCAGGACACAGGGGAGAAGGGAATTACAAACCCAGTGGTCGAGTGTGGACTATGCCCATTAGTGGAGCCCACTCCAATTCCGTGTGACTATTCTCCCCATAAAAGGCCCTTTGCTTTAGAAACTCGCAGGAAATGAAGGGGAAACAAGGGCGCTGTTGCTGTAGTCTGTGAGGTGTACACCTCAATGGGAACAGTCATCACAATATTAAGAGCTAAATTTAAAGAAAAGTGAGTGTTGTGCTGAAGCAATGAAATGCCTGCTGATTGCACATTTTTCCACATTAATACCAAATGAATCTTTCCCATTTCTCTCCGCTGCTCTGAATTCCAAGCTGGGCGTCCCTTTTAAGACTCACAATTAATCACCTGACAGAAGGAGGGCCGGGGCGTGGTGGGGAGTGAGAAAGCGAGTCCTCAGGAGAACCACGGCAATGAAGTCCGCAGGGAAGGACAATTACAGCTGCGGGAGAGCCTGCCGCATGGGCGGTAATTTCCACTTGCCCGCAGGCCTCCGTTCTGCCGGATGGAAACAGCAGGAAGACAAGCAGACGGGCCTGTGTGATCACACACATTCCTTCGCCTGTGTTGGCCACACAACTTGGGAGGCTGAAGTTGGAGAGCACACTGTTAGCATTTTGGTTTTCAAATTACAAAACGTTCATCTGGTTCTTGAAAGAGAAGGAAGTGTGCCTGGGAGAAGATGGGCTCACGTGGGCACAGCCCAGGGACATCCCTCCGTCTTGTCATTTAATATCTCATTATCACGTGTCAGCACGGAATGCGGGCACCTGACATCATGTCGCCAGGCCCAGCCCGGAAAACTCCGTTTGGTTCTCTGTCTTCCTGCTTCCTTCCTTTGTCCCTCTGTGAAGAGTGGATAGATGGGCATGCCTTCAAACTAGCTGTTCAGGGACAGACACAAAGGCTGCTTTTGCATTCTAAGTTCAGCGTCTGCCAACACAGCTGTGTATCTTAGGAAAAAATATATTTAAAATAGTTTCTTCTTTCTCCTTTTGCAAACAGTATCAAAGGGTTTGTGTAATCATTTCTTAAGTTCCTTTTGCTTGATTTCAATGGACTAAAGTATGAGTTGACCATCTTCTATTTAATTATTCAATAGTATTTTATCAGGCGTCTATTGTGGGCAAGTAGTTTCGCTAGGCCTGGGATGCAGGGATGACCAAACATACTGCTGTACTCTGTCTTCAGGAGCTCCAAGTCTGGAAGGAAAGACAGGCAGTAGATCTTGTCATTCACAAGAGAAGCTGTATTGAAACTTCTGAGGTTGATTTCATAGCCTACCATAACATGCAATAAACTAAATCTGAAAAATTAATTTTATTCGGGTCCTATATAATGTTTAAAGAGTCATCAGTAAGTCAGCAATTAATTGACTCAATATTTATTGAGCATCTACTACATGTCAGGGACTCCCATGGGGCTGACATTTATGTCAGATACGTTGAAGGCAGTGAGGAAAAAAGTAGGTTGAGGGACTAGAGAGAGACTGGGAAGAGACCTCTTTGCCATGATTGGGAAAGGCCTCTTTGGTAAGGTGACATCGAACACAGGGGAATGAGCCCTACGGGTATCTGGGGAAGCAGCAAGTGCAGAGGATTCGAGATAGGAACCAGCCGTGCACATTCCAGGAATAGCCGGAGCCAGTTTGGCTGCGGAAGGAAAAGCAGAAGCAGGCGATGGGGGCGGAAGTGAAGGCCGGCCGTGGGTGGGTGTGTGGTCACACGGCCCAGGAAGGATTTGGATTAAATACTAAGCAAAGCAGGAAGCAGTTTTGGTGGCAGATGGTAGCTGACACTAGAACGGAGATGGGGAGAAGGGCAGATTCTAGATCTATGGAGGAGGGAGAGCCAACAGGATTGAATGACGGATTGTGACGTGGCACGAGACTGCAAAGGATGACGACGCTGGCTGTTGTCCTGAGCGACTGGTGGGCAGGAATAGTCATTCCCTGCCTGGGGAGTGTGAAGGGCGCAGTGTGTTTGGGGTAGGGGCTGGGGAGGAGTGAGGGGCGGGTCTGGGCTTGCATTTTGGAATAGGAAACAAGTGGAGATGGTGAGCAGCAGTTGGATTTGGATCGAGTTTGGAGCGGAGTGGGGGGGCGTGGACCTGAGGCCGCAGAGTGTGAGTGTTCTTGGTAGCCTTGGGCAGGCTGAGGTTCCCTGAGGAGTCGGGGAGAGGACGGGAGTGAGGACTGAGCCCTGGACCACTCTCAGGTGTAGACGTTGGGGAGATGAGGAGGATTTGGAGAGGGGACTGAGAAGGGATGAATAGGAAGATAGCAATAGAAGCATAGTAGGGAGAAAATGGGCTCCTGAATGCCAAGCGAACAAAAACGCTTCAAGCAGGAAACATTCAACTTTGACGTGCTGAGAGGTGGATTTAAGGTGCAGACTTCACTCTTTTCTCACGTTTTGCTAGCCCTAAAAATTGGCTTTTATATCTGCATGTATGAAGAGCTAGTGGTAGCTTTCTTTCTTTCTTTTCCTTTTTTTTTATTAAAAATTTTTTTTATTAAAAATAATTAACGTATTTAACTCTTCATAAAATATATTGCATGTTGTCTTAGTCTATTCAGGCTGCTATAACAAAATACTTTAGACTGGGTAATTTATAAATAATAGAAATCTATTTGTTCACAGTTCTGGAGTCTGGGAAGTCTGAGATCAAAACACTAGTAAATTCAGTTTCTGGTGAAGGCTGCTCTCTGCTTCTTAGATTACACCCCTTCCTGCGTCCTCACATGGCGGAAGGGGCCGGTAGCTCCCTCACACCTCTTTTATAAGGTCGCCAATCCGAGTCGTGATGGCTCCACACTCCTAAAGGCCCCATCACTTAATACTATCGCACTGGTGATTAAGTTTCAACATGAATATCGGAGGGGCATGTATGCAGTAGTTAGGAGAACAACAAAACACGAGTTTGTGTTGAGATGGACGGCTGAGCTGTGGGGTGGGACGTCTCCCTAGGTACACTGACCTCACAACATCTGTATTTTACATTTATACCTCAGCATAAAGACAATTTTCTCTATGTTCTTGACCTTTGTGTCTGATACTATGTAACTGAAATTGTAAAAGTTAAACTTATAAATGCCAAGAGTAGACAACAGAGGGTTCCAAGGGTTATGATAGAAGAACATGTACGATTTGGGCACAAAAAATAGAAATAGTCAATTTTGCTTTCTATGTGGTTTGTTTATTTATAACCTGCCTTGTTCCAAACTGTAATCTTCCAGCAGGTAAAATTTATGTCTACAATACCTATTGTTTGCAGAAATTTAGACTAAGTGCTTGGGGGGTGGAAAAAGACTTTAAAAAAAAAATGGAAGCAGAAATCTTCTGGTTGTCTCACTTTGGGCCTGTGTAGATGCTGCACACCTCACAACTGTTTGTTGTTTCGCTCATGCAACCATTCGGACCCTCACCCCTCAGGCCAAATCCAGCCCACAAGCCAAGTCTGTCTGGTGCGCACAATGTTGGCTCACACTGAAGCACGGGGAGCTTTCACATGTACGTCCACACATCTGGTTCCTTTTGAAAGCCTGGCCCAGGAATAGTAGCAGCTATTCCGTTTATTGACTTATTGACTTAAATCACCTGGAGAAATCACTTTATTGATTTAAACTACCTGAGCAAGACTTATACACAATCCAGTTTGCAGTCACTTATCCACAGGATTTATTTATCATATAAATTATTACAACTGAGTCTTCTTTTGATACAACTCCATGTGTCTCATCCATAAACATGTTTCAAGATGAGAAAATCAAGTCGTATTCTGTGTGCTAGATTGTTTTAAATACTGTAAAAATTTACCTAAATCATTATTTTTGATATGTAAAAATGAAATGTATGTGGTTCCGATAGAGTTAATAAATACATGTTGCTATATTTTCCAATGTCAAAGTATTGTAAAGAGCTGATACATTGACTCAATTTTACAGTACATGTCTCCCATCTTAGACCAGCCATCTGAACCCCCTATGGTCTGAAGTGGCCTTCATTAGCTGGTTTTGAAGGGGTCCAGAATATGCCACCATAAAATATGCCACCTTAGCATAAGGATTATTTTGAGGTGAAGGCTATTGAGAAAAAGGAAACACAGGAAGAGCTCTCTGCAATTTCCCTCTGCCTAAAAGTGGAGCATAAATTCCCCTTGTGAAGGTCTCTCCCCGTCCCCTTCTTGTACCAGGAGGAGGAGAACAATCTTGTCACTGGAGGCAACATGGCACCAAGATGAGTGTGCATAAACAAAGTTTACTAAATAACCTTTACCTAACCTTAGTTTCCCCTTTATGTTTATGTTCCCACAATTTGCTGCCCCTGGAAACCCACGCTTCGCTTTCTCCCGTCTGGTCTCCACAGTTTGTCATCCTTTGTGAAAATGGTATATAAGCCCCCAAGTCTAACCGCTCCTTAGGGTTTCACTTCATTTCTGTGAAACCCCTTATGTATATGCAAATATTAACATCAAATAAAAGTTGTATATTTTTCTCCTGTTAATCTGACTTTAGTCAGTTTAATTCACAGGCCCCCATCAAAGAACCTAAGAGAAGACAGGAAAAGTTTTTCCTTCCCTACAGTTTATTTATTCACTTAGTTATACATTGCTGCTAGGGATGGAGATTAGAAAGGAGCAAACGTGTGTACCTGGCATGGTGATTCGGTGGGAAGATGAATGCAAAAGCACATAGTCAAGGTTCAGTGGGTAAATTCTAGGAAGATGTCAGCACAAGGTACCCCAGAATCACAGACAGAGGGACCACCCCCCCATTAAATGAGGAGTTGTCCAGTCGTGAATAACTCCTGAGCTCCGTTGTTCTTAACTGCTAAATGACTATCATGTCCCTACTTACCACTGTCACTGTGGTGTGTGTGGTGTGTCCTAGGTCTGCATCAGTCTCATTCGAGGAAATTCTCTCCCCACCTTCCCTCTCTCTCTCTCTGAATTGTGAGTGAGGGAGGAAGAGATTAAATGGATTTATTTAAGATGGCTCCCAGAGACGGGTTTATGTAATAAGACTAGGAGCTATTTAGCAAAGATCTTCCCCGTCTTCAGCTTTGCCATATGCCATCGATGGAGCAAGTCATTTATACTCTATAAATTCAGTTTGCATATCCATTAATGAAGCATTAGTTTAGATTAGCCTTTCTCAACTATAGCTCCTCATATAAATTATAGAACACAGAAAATGGTTTGAGAGACTATTTTTCAACTCTCTAAAGGATGGTATATAAGATGTGCCATTCTAAATGCCTGGGACAGAAATTAATCCATTCCGTACAATGGATGCTGAGGCATGAGGGCTTAACTCTCTCAGGAACACTGCTGGGATCTGCTGTTGCCTTTAACTGGTTCATTTCTGCTCTATCGCCCAAGCCCTGAAAGACGGAAGTCCAGGTTGTGCACGAGGAAGCGAGGTCACAGGCGTCATTGTCACCTCTCTCTGTAATGTAAGCCTATGGTTATAGGTTATAGCCAGTTACACGGCTGGCCTGTACGGATTACTGCTGCTGTTGTCAAGGTTAATACTGTCATAACTTGTGTAGGTTCTATTTCCTTGAAAATTGAAATCTCAGTGAACTGAGTAAAATAAGGAAGAAGCACTCTGGTGATCTACTATGACTTCAGGGCTTAGACCTCCTGATAGAGAATCATGAACTTGAACTCAATCTGGGCTGCCATGGCTACATCAGGAATTCATGGTTCCAAGAGAACAAATTAAAATAAACTAAAATAACAATAATAAAGAGAATGGCAGCTCCCCATTGTTCAATATCTGTTTTATGTATTACCTCATTTCATGCTCATAAGAACTCCTTAAGTAGTCTTCTTGTTCTCCATTCACCAAGTGAGAAAACTCAGAGGAGTCAGGTCACTTGCCCAAATTCAGGGCCAGTAAGTGGCAGAGGCAGGCTGCAAACTGGTGTCGCTCTAACCTTGATAACCTCACATGGGCACCTCTCCTTCCCGGCAAACAGGAGTCGGGTTATGCTTCCTAGGGGGGTGGGGGATGGCAAGAACCAAAGGCCCCAGACGTGCCAAAGCACTGAGGAGATGGGGCAGGCGTGGTGATGACTGGGCTGAGGATTGGAGGGCACAGGGGGACACAGGGGATACACTCCAGGTGCCCTGAGCACCAAGCTTAAGGAAGGATCCCTAATTTCACCTCTAGCAGCTGATGGCACTAAGTCTAAGGACAAACTGCTGCCTCTGCTGGACTGACGCAGCGTCCAGGGGAGGCAGGGGCAGGGGCCGAGCCAGGAGCCTACAGACACACCCCCTGCTTGCAGGTTAATTGGGGAGGGGCTGGGATTGGCCCTGCTTGTGGTTCTACCTGCTGGAGAGTGAACCTGTGCTCATATCTTTGGTTGTGAGCCTCTGCTTTGAAATAGTACAGCGCACCCTGTCAGTGTCGGCGTGCATCCTCTCAGATCCATTTTAATGTTTCTATACAGTTCTCTTCAAATTTGGTGAGTTCTGGCTTTATTTTGAAGATTGCTTTTGGGCCAATGAAGGATTCCTGCAAACAGAGTGTCTGAGAGTCCACATTCTCAGGGCAGCCCTTGGCCGGTGACTGACACACAGGATCATGGCGGCCCGCCCCTTACCTGGGCGAGACAGCTCTGAGATTCCCTACACTCCCGATGTCCCGGCAGGACCGGCTCTGTGGGAGGATTGTCTGAAACCACCTCGCTCTCTCCCACTAGTTCATCCTTAATAAGTAGTTTGCTTTTGATCCTTGTCTCAGGAGCTGCTTCAGAGGAAACTCACCTAAGACATACAGTATTCATGTTTATATGTTACATAGTTATATATTCAGCTACGTCCCAAGTCATGGAAAGCAGTGTTCACCCAAGTAAGAGCCTGGGGTTTGGGGCCGGAGGAATTGTGAATCTCGCTCAAATGCAAACTGAACCACCGCTACAGAGGACCTCAGGCAAGGTACTGTCCCCCTCTTGTTGCTTGTTTCATAATGCGTGAGACGTCAATAATGATGTTTAGATTAGGGGAGTCTGAGTGTAATGGGATAAAGTATTTAAAGCACCTGGTACTCAACGGAACTGCTTATTAAAACTGCAAACAAAATAAGACTCGAGACGTTCTAATCTCAGGATAGTCATGCAGAAATTGTATTTAAAATATCATTTTTACTGTATTATGTTTTAGCGTAGATCTCATTCATGTGAGAAGAGAAAGACAAAAGCCCTTGCAGCCCTGGCCTTCGTGGAGACAGGCAGTGCCCCCTTGGAGAGCCGCGCTGTTGCTGCCAGCTTGTTCTCACCCTCAGGAGGCACTGTGGTCTGCGGACAGAGAAATAAATATTTCTGTTTGTTTCCTCATTTAGTGTATGTCAGTCCTGCATTGATCTTGGCTATTTCCCTCAAAGGGATGCACGAAGAAGCAGTTTTCACAGCACAGATAAATATTAAAGGCACATTTAGTTCCCCGTAGTGAACGAGGCTGAGAGACAGATAGGCACGCCGCTGCAGGGGGTGTTTGAAGGCAAATGAAGGGCTGTCCGTCGACGGGACCCTCATGCATGACCTAAAAAGCGTGACTTTCGGAAAACCCGACGACCTCCCGTCTTCCTCTGGGCTTTGCTAGTGCAGGTGGACCGAGCTCTGCATTATTCTGTTCTTCCAGCCCCAGATATTTCTTTCCTGACTTGTTATAAAATATTCTACTCACAGAAGTACGTGACCATGATTTTTCCTGTGTTTCATAAACAACCAGAACTTTTTTCTGAGAAGTCGTGTGGGCTGCGGATTGGCTCCCATCTACCCCGAGAGGAGGCCGAGAAAGCCTTGACTATTTATTCAACAGGACTCCACGTCCGATTTGGGGTAAGGGATCATTTATTATTTCGTGGCCGTTCCAGACACAACAGCCTGCCTCTCCCCTCTCTGCCTTGGATCACACTGTTTTCTCTGCCTGGAATTTCCCTCCCTGCCCTTACGCCTACACCCGGCTCCATGTGCTTGGTGCTCAGCTACTCTCACGCCAAGATCCAGCTCCAGCAGCATCTCCCTAAGTAGCCTCTCCGAGTCCTCTGATTAGTCTTGTCCCCATCTCCTGTTGTCTCCCAGCCTCTAGCAGCTGTAACCGGGGAGTGACAGCTACTGCGATTTCCCAAGAGCAAGGATCGAATCCTATTCATTCGAGGTCCCTCAGTGCTGGCAAATCGTATATACTCAGATTACATTGGTCAGTAAAGCCATGGAATATTTACTGAGACACACTCTGTGTGGAGCACTGTTAGATCCTGGGGAGGATACTGAGGAAATGCAATGTAACCCCACCTTCCAGAATCAGAAGCCCCCACTAGCTATCATGCCAATTCCCTGAGGAGGGGGGATTTCTGTCTGTTTTGTTCACTGATGTTTCCTATCCTCAGAAGAGTGCCTGACACGTAGCAGGCCTTCAGTAAACATTTTGTGAATGAAAGAATGCATTCTGCTTGCAGGAGTTGTGGCTTTCGCAATGATGGATCCTGTTTCACATTATACCACGAGATATTTATTGCTCTGAATTGCCAAGTCAGGCATCCTCAATGAAAAGGTAAACCTCCTTGGGAAAAAGTAATAGAGTTGTTTTAAACCTTGGCTTCACCAAACAGAAACAAATTAAATTCCTGTTTAAAGTTGCTTTCCCAAGGTTCTGGTTTGTTACAGAAGACCGGGAGGAGCTGGTAGATTCTGAGCTCAGACACTCACATGTGAGGTTCTGACCCATCCCGTTGCCAGTGGCCACTGCAAATACGTGTAGGGCTGTAGATTGTTTTACCCCAATTTAGGGAGTTAGTAGAAAATGTTTTTTGATTGGAAGTCATTTCTGTTCCTCCTGGGTTGTTAGGTACCGAACTGGGAGGATTAGCTTTTGTCTCCTCTTTATTTACGTTACATGGGAGGTTGAATAGAAGGCACTAGAACTATTTGTAAGTGAATTCAGTACCATCTTCTCCTATGAAAACAAAAACAAAAAACAAATAAACAAACAAACAAACTGAAAATAATAGGCTGTACTGTGGCAATAATTCCTGAAAATATCTCTGAGGAGATTTTTGATGGCAAAGTAGGTTAATGCCTTGATATCCCAGGACGGTTTTGACCATAAGGAAACATGGTTAGTGGATTACAAATGATAATTATATTCCAAGACTAGGAATCTAACAAGATTAAATTTAGCTGTGATGGAGAGCAGCACAGGAGAGGAAGAAATATGACAACAGGTAGCAACATCTAGTCTGTAGATTTTATCTTTAAATGGGCTATTTGTTAGTCTTCCTCTGTTTAGTGTTTAGACTTATATTTGGGGGAGAATCAGTATTGTGGTTTGATTCTTAGAAAATAATGTGCTTCTCAGTTCAAACTAGATGACTAAGATATCTTTGCCACCATGACAATTACCTGGAAGAAAAGAGAGGGCAGGGAGTTAGGAGAAACCGGCAGCTGTGTGGCTGGACAGGGACAGGAAGGGCACGGATGGGGAGGGGGTTAGAAAGTGGAACCCTGGAGTGCCCAAGGAAAAGAGGACAGGCTGGGTAAGCATCTTCTCGCAAGTTTCCACTGCATAAACTGCAGGGTCTTCCCCAGTCTTCTTCTTGCCCTTCTTGCCGGAAGGGATACGTGTTCGCGGCAGGGAGGACGTGCTGAAGAGGGGAACGTGTGATTTAGGGAGTCTGGTGGAGTGCAGCAGGTTGCCTAAATGGCTGGTGAGTGCAGGCTGTCTGATACCTGCATTCCCAGGTGTCTTCCCTTGCTATCTCTCCTGCGGTCTCTGCCTGCCGTGGGTGTGGAGTTGCAGCCATTAGGGTCTCTATCCGGGAGTGCTACCATCACCTTACAACCCCTGTGGGCATGGCTTGCAGTTAAGCTGTCCCTGCGCGGATTTGCAGATTCCGCAATTCACCCTCCTGGAAACATGACTGGGTTAGTATTGATGCTCCTGGGAGAAAGGCTATTGTAAAAACAGAATCATGGGACGGCCACTTTTACTGCCTCAGTCCCTTTGAATCTATGCACTAGAGGATGGATACGTAGTTTTATTTTCTAGTATTGCTTCTTTGTGAACAAAAAAAAAGGAAGTTATGTTCCCTGAAATGAGATCTTGATTTTCCAGAGCAGAATCAATACAGTGCCTCCTTCCAGGGGGGAGAGAAGATGCCACCACTGGTTGGGGTCCTAATAGCCAGCCCTGCGGTTCCCCTTTATCTCTTGCTCCTTCCCGGGGAGGAAAGACGGGCGCGAGGAGGCCCAACGTCCTTGCTCACTAGCTAATGCCTCATCCATCTTTTCTTCATTCAAACCGCAAAGACCTTGACCTCGCGGCCCCTTGGCAGGGGCTTTGTGATGCCACCGTGAACTCTGCGAGGTGGGGCTCGTCATCTCCATCTACGTGAGACACAGGAAATCTTGACTTATGGAGCTGGTGAATAATGAGGCTAGGATTTGAACCTAGGTTTTTCTTACTCAAGTTCCTGTATGTTTAGCAAGTAGTCTTTCTTGCCTATATGTTAATTATTAATTCATAAGTGATTAATCCAGGCAAACTTTCTGCTTCCATATTGTACACAGCAGCAGTTAGGCCACAGTTTCAAAAGTTTATGATCCTTGTAGACAGATAGTCTACGTGAGATATGTTCTTTGAGAGGGCCGAGCGAAGAGAGATGAAGGTGTGGACGTGGGGAGGAGGTTAGGAAGCGTTTCCCAGAGGAGAGGCTGCCCATCCTTCCTGGGGAGGTGACTGCTCCGCGAGCTGGGTGGACTCCACAGGAGTGTGTGGCAGATTTGCTTTCTCAGTTGGAAGATGCTGTTCCTTCTTATTATTAACGGAAACCAGATGTCTCAGAGTCGTACCGGTGATATCACCCTGCAGTTTACCATGCCTTGCTCTGTTTCAGGAGACAGCTTTAGGCAGTAGAAGAAGCACGGTCTTGGAGCGGAGTTTCCAATCTCCCCTTCCAGTGGGACGGAGCCTGGGTGAGCTGTGGGAGCCGCCACCTCGCCGGGGAGGTGCGCTGCTCAGGTGTGAGTCCTGGCCGTTACCTACCAGAAATGTGACCTCAAGCAGGGTCCTTACCAGCTGTGCCTCAGCTTCCTCATTTATAAAATGGGGATGATACTAACCATTATGTTACGTATAAACCCATGGGGTTTATATGAGGGATAGGTGAGTTTATGTGTAAACTACTTTCAAGGATGCCTGGACCATAATTAGGTCTATATAAAGGTTCACTGTTTCTGTTATTTCTTCCCTGGTAAAACAAGCATGGTAATGCCTTCCTCATGGGCAGGGTTGAGATTAATTGGTATATCTTATGGCAGTGGTTTTCAACTAAGGCCGCTTTTACCCTAGGGAATCTTTGGCAATGTCTGAAAACATTTTTGATTGTTAAAATTTGGGCTGAGGTGGTAATTACCGGCATCCAGTAGATAGAGGCCAGGAATGCTACTAGACATCCTTCAATGCATAGCATAGATCCCAAAGCAAAGAATTATTTAGTTTAAATGCCGATAGTGCTGAGGTTGGGGCCCTGCCTTACGGAATTCTTACAGCTCAGCACCAGTTATGTTGCAGGTGTGCAGTGTACAATGGTGCTTTTCTTTGTCTTTCCCTCTTCAATCTATATTGTTAACTGTTATCTTATTTCACCAGTGCGCACCATGGCCAACAACCTCTACTCGATGCCCCATCTTTCCCTCTCCCTTTCTGTAAGATGCACCAGCTACTGTGCTTTTGTTGGGATGCTGAAACAATAAGTGACGTCATCAAGTGACATTCTTTTTCATAGCCCCACTTTAGAGCTCTCTTTAGAACTTCCAGAGAAGACGGATGAGAGCCAGCCATCATTCGAGGTTCAGAGTCCTGGAGTCTATGGTCATTTACAAGTCATTGTGTCCATTTATAAAATTCTGAGTTCACCAGGGCATGGGCCTTGCCAGTAAAGGGGTCCTGGGGGTTGAGTGAGATCTCTGGAAAGGACAGAATCCTCACCTGATGGCAGGGCAGGTGCTGGTTTCCTCCCTTCTCTTCCTGATGAAGATCCTTGCAGTCGAGGATAGTTGGTGTCATAGGAGGGAGGAAGGAGATAATGACATCATTTTAGAAATTGTCTTTGAGATCTACCTGGGAAGGCTCCATAGCTACAAGTCAATTTTTTGTTTAGAATTACATAAATTATCTGAATTATTTTGATGACAATTTTTACTCCATATAAACATGCCCTAAAGCTTGAAGTTTCTGGGCTGTACATATTCCATGTTGATAGATGAAAACAGAAATGGTATTAGGCATTATGGTGTTATCCAAAACTTCTCAGTGGATGTTCTAGTGGTCAAATGTGGCTCCAGAGAAGGCTTCACTGGAATCAAATAAGCCAATCTGAATTTCTGAACTTTCAAATGATGTCTCTCATTAGTGTGAGATGTAATATAGTCTTAATCATTATTTTGATGTTTGACTGGCCATTTTCCCATTTTCTCAAAGCTCTTTAACTGTCTCTCCTATTTAGAAAATGTCACATTCCTCTCATACATGATTTATGGTTTTGGAATAAGAAATATAAGCAGGAAGGAATTTTCCCTAAAAGCAACCCAGTATTTTATTTTTAGGACTATAGAGGGTTATTGAATATGAAAGCAATGTGCTTGTAACCTCATGGTACCTGCATTATATTAAAAAATGTGCATTTGATAAAGCCACGGAAATGAATCATGAGTCAGGGCAATTTTTCAAAGCCATTATACAGAGTCTTCTGACAGCAATAAATACCTAAATATCAGATTAATAATTGGATTTTGACAAGTTTGCAATCATGGCCCTACATCCCCAAAATTGTTTATTCAGCACCTCTCAGAAAAAGAAAAAAAAATTCCAGAGGATGCTTTTGTGTGAGATGTTTGCAAGTAAAAAGCAAAAAAATAGCAGAAAACAAAAGCCGAAAACAAATGGAGAAAAAGTGTAAAAGTCCAATTCTGACTCTTGTTGCATATTTTGCATTAGTATCATTTAGGACACAGGAAGTGAGGGTGTCTTATATTGTATAGGCTGTCAGACCTATGCTGAAATGTTGGCTCTACTTCTTAATGCCTCTGAGACCTTGGGCGTTTTATTTAACCTCTGGTTTTAAAACTCTTTTCATACATAAAGTTGGATAATAACACCCCCATAGGGATTTTGCAAAGAGGAAATGAGATGTTGCAAGCAGATACCCTTGCACAGGTAACTGGAACAGAGTGGTTGTCACTTGAGAAATTGTACCAATAAGCACCTCTGGTGAAGGTAATGTGTGATTTATGTGATATTTACAAATATGACATTTTGAAATTTTCATCCCTTATTATTTCCTTTTTAGAAATCTTTGGAATTAGGAGAGATTGAAAGATATTGGAAGTATGACAAATTCCTAGCCACATTCAGCTCAGGTGAGCACAGATGCAACACTATATTGTAGGGACCGAAGGGGTCCCAAGGAGACATTAAGGATGTAATAGCCAGATTCTTGGGTCTTGTGGCTGGCTGGTGAGAGTCCTAGTACCAGCAGGTAGAACTTTGTTGGACCTCCCAAAATGCTGATGGATAGAAATGACTTTGACAGGGAGATAATTGACCCAAATATATGACAATTACTCTCCTTTATTCTTTTTTTTTTATTTCAGCATATTATGGGGGTACAGATGTCTCCTCTATTCTTAATTTAGGTCTAAAGATGAAGAGGGAAAATCATATTGAGCATTTCAACTTCATTGTTTATATTGATCTTCAATGCAAATTGAAAGTCAACCATTTTTAAGTTCCCTACCACTTACTAGCAGTGTGATGGGGGCAAGCTACTTAATCTTTCATCCATAAAATGGTCCTAATCAGGGTCCCTGTCCCTACATGCAGCCATGAAGATTAAAGGAGGTAAGGCATGAGAAGCACTTCATAACTGTAAGCTCTCACCATAATCATCGCCTCTTCTCCCAGAATTCTTTGCTGTTGGCCCAGCTCTCCTGGTGACGTTCTCCCAGGGAGACGTGCCTGAATGGCAGCTAAGTCTGTGAGCCTCTGACAGCTGCTGCTGCAACGTCTTAGGTTCAGGAGTTCCAACAGTTGCAGTGATGACCTTGGAGTACGGTTAAAAATGAAAGTTCGAAACTGTCAGGAGGAGAGGCATCTGTTACTAAGTACCTTGTCTTTGAACTCTTGATTGCATCTTTCTATCTATGTATGTATGCATATATATTTATTTATGGAGTATAATTAGGTTAAATATTTCAGGTGACATTTGTAACCCTTCTGTAACATTTCCCATGGCCGTTTTCACTTCAGTTCTTTCTGGAACAAATCTTTGTTGTGATTCTTTCTAAGGAATTTTAAAAAATACATGTATTTTAACTTTTGCTTTACATTAAGAAAACATCTCACAATGGAAATATTCACTGTGATTTATAGCAAAATGAAAACTTCAGGAATTATAGATGCTTTCATCCTGGGATAACATTTGCTGTTTGCCGGGAACGAATGTCAGCCATAAAAAATAGATGGGAGCTGCTTACTTAGTGTTTTCATTTGTTGTAGCAAATCTATCTGTCAGGTGAGTCTGACAAGACAAGCGTCCGCAGTCGGATTCACACAGGAAGCACAGGGAGAACTCTGTAGAGATTGGACTTTGGCCTGGTATATGAGGGAAATACAGGTTAATAGGGAAACTCAAACACACCACATAGCTAGGAAACTTACGGGAGAAAAGGGAATGGTACTTCCGCTTTCAGCCACCTGGCAGTGAGCCAGTGATTTGCACTTTAGAAGGTCTGCAGATTTACATTTGTACCACCAAGGAACTCCTCTTCCAATCTGGATTTTTAGGTTACGGATTACTTTTACACTACTCTGAAAGCTTGGTTTCTTCATAGGGTTCCTTAGGCAAGGACTAGTATGGAGGATGTTTATTAATTTGTTTAAGAGGACTTCTTGAATATCTACTGTGTTCTAAGTAAATCCTCCTGGCTGGGAGAGGAATGAGATACCTACAGTGTTTGCCCGATGGGATGAAGGATGGGAAACAGTCACTCATGTAGAAACAAGAAAACCAGCAGGTGCATCCCAGAAGTGATGGCTTGTGAGGCAAGGAAGAGGAAGGAGGAGGGAGTTGTCCCTTCCACTTTGGGTAAGGATTGTCCTTGTCAGAAAAGGCTTCAGAGAAAGGATGAGGTTCATGTGAAGCTTGAAACATTAACAGGTGCTTTTCAGAGCAAAATAAGACAGAAATTCCAGGACAAAGCGCCCTATGAGCAAAGGCACAGGAGTGTATACAACCCATGAACCAAATATTAGGACCCGCATTTCACTTCATTTGGGCACTCCGATCATGCCTACCTGCTCTAGAAGATGTAAAAGCCATGTGAGCTTGAGATGCTCTGAATTTTAAAATGTGCTGAAAGCAGGTAAGGGGTGGCTTTCCTTGACTTGTATGGTAAATATCTTATTTGTGCCTTTTAAAATGCCTTAGATTGGAAACTGCTCTATCAATTTCATGGTAGCATTCCAGGGTGAGAATGGGGGGTGCCCATGGTATTTTATTGACTATAAATCAACTGTTAAATGTATGTATACAGATTTTAGATACATTAACATATGATCAAAAATATATGTCTTAGAATTGAGGAAGCACAGTATTTTGAGCTTCTCCTACCACCTATCCCAAGTAGAATGCTACCCTGGAAGTTTGTTTAGTGGGGCCCAGTGTGAGTTTACTGAGTCATTCAGACAACAGAATCTATTTCTTACCAGTGTCCCTGGCTTTATACTTTACCAACAAACTGATGTAACAAACTAACATCTACATCTTGTCTTGGAACTCAAGGCTCACTAGCAACCCCAGGTCTGCCTTTACTGAGCATTTGCCCTGTGAGAACTCAGGCAGGCACAGCCCTACACATTTCCTTTCTTGCTAATCTTCACCACCGTTTTTTTGTATATGAAGACTTGCAGAGGTTAAGCAACTTGTGAGGCCACCCAGCGAGGAAGTGGCAGGGCCGCGATTTACCTCCAGGCTGGGAAACTGGCGTTCTTTCTCTCATCTAACGCTCACTCTCTAGTTCCGCCTCTCCTTAATCTGATAGGGCTGTCCCTAGTAAGACTACAGTACAACAACTCAATATCTCATTTGTACTTAGTAGTGAAGACATGGACCAGGTTGAAGATGATCTACTTTTTCAAAAAGAATATTTTCACCTGTAGAGCAGTAGCAAACTAGTGAAACAAACCTGGCAAAGACCAGATTCACAAAAGACCTCTATTTCAACCCTTAATTAGGCATATTGTGTTAAAATTGAATGAGAGACAGCCACAGGGGAAAAACTCCCAAGCTTGCCTTTGTATTTGGGTCAAGCAGAACTAAGAAGCTGATGATGATTAAATAATATCTGGAAAAATTTTAAATTTTAGTAAGTTTAGAATTAGACTCTATAGTATACTAGAGAATATTTTCCATCCTAAGTTTGCACATGCAATTGTATGTGACTTCTCTTTCTTGCCCTCGTTAGCCCTCAGTGGCAGGTGGATGGCTGCCTATCTTAAGGGGATGTGGGGTTCAGCTTCCTACACCATCGGTGCTTGTGGAGTCTGTAGTTGTATTTTGGTTTGTTCTTTTCCATGAGTCCTTTCTCCGCAGGGTCAGGAATCTGTTTGCCTACTGAGCTGGACTTAGGCTTTCGCCCAAGATTCATGTGCAGAATCCCTGTGGAGGACCTAGCCAGCTGAAGGCTGCTCCCATTTCTCCATTCCACAGGCACTGTAGAGATGGCCCTTTACTTGCAGAGTCGGAGAGCTAACAAATCACCGAATATAATGAAGACAGTCCCTCCTCCTCCTTGTCTGCAATCCCTGAATCTCCATCCTAACAATTCTTATGTCAAAACTCTCCTCTCCATCCCACAGCCTCTGTCTTAGTTGGATCTTCATCACTCTTGTCTGGGCTACGGTGACTGCCACTGAGTGGTTGTTCTTTCAGCCCTGCCTCCACTTTGATCCTATAACTCCCCTGCTTAAAGACCTTTGGGGACCCTCCACTGCTCACAGGCCAAAATTCCAACAAAGGCAACAAGACCCTGTATGATCCGGCACATAATAGTCTTCGTAGTCTTACTTCTGGAAACTTCCCCGGGGACCTCCTGTCCTGGAGTTGCCAAAACACTTGTAATTGCCCTAACTTGCTGGCTGTACTGCATAGTCGCACCTTGCTTTTACTTCTTCCCTTCGCTTCCCTACCTGGTGAACATCATAGGCTTATCTATTCTGAGAAGTCTTCTCTGAGCCCATCAGTATAACTGACCACTGCTGCCTGCTCTTGGCTCCCTTTACATGACTCAGGAGCATGGGCTTTCAGATCACGAAATACAGGAGTGTGGCAGTCCTACAGGCCAAGTGTGTCCCTTGAAAATTCCTATGTGGAAGCCCTAATCCCCAGTGTGACGGTGTTCAGAGGTGAAGCTTTTAGGAGGTAATTAGGTCATGAGAGTGGAGCCTTCATGATGAGATAGTGACCTTATAAAAGAGACATGCAAGAGATGATCTCTCTGCCATTTGAGGACACAGCAAGAAGGCAGGAAGCAGACCCTCACCGGGAACAGAATCAGCTGGTGCCTTGCTCTTGGACTTCGCAGCCTCCAGGACTGTGAGAAATAAATATCTGTAGTTTAAGCCACCCAGTCTATGGCATCTGTTATAGCAGCCTGAGCTGACTGAGATAGACAGGCTTGAGAATATCTCAGAAAGAACTTTAGTGTAGTTAGAGGTACGCCAGTCAACTGGAATCAAATAGATCTTGAATAAATTTTATTGCCAACAAAATGACAACCCTGAAAAATGTAAAACAAACCAAAATAATTTCCCTCGCCCAATTATTAATAAAAATCCCTTTGCCTGTTTGATCTTTAGGTAACAATATTTTCTGCAGCAAGAAGAAGACTGGGGAGGCAGACCAGTTCCCAAGGAAGACAAATCTCCTAAACCCTTTTAAAAGTGGCAAGGAGTGTGGGAGGTGGACAGAAGCTGGCTCCTGCAAAACAAAATCAAAGCTTCATCAAGAACATGCCCTCCTCACTGAGTCAGCTACATCTCATAACTGGGCCGGCGACTTCTGGGCCTCCTCGATTTCTTTATGTTCAGACTGGGAATTTTAACTGGAGTTTTCCTGACCCTGGTCCACCATTAAGTGTGCTGGTGTCTGTGGTGGCAGTTGACTCTCCACTGGACTGCAAGAAGGCACACATTGTCTGGAGAGCCTACACCTGGGCTGGATGCAGGGCCTGGTGGAGTCTTTGCATTGTCTCCAGTGGGAAGAGCATTGTGCTCTATGGATGTCGGAAGGGTGGACCATTAGGGTATGATGTTTGAAGCTCACCGAGTGCCTTTTCTTTTACTCTTCGTCATTTAGGAGACAGTTCCCAGACTCTGTCAACAAATTAAAGGGAACCCTGGAATTGAACTCTGACCCCTGGAATGTGGGTGGAAGGGGCTGACCCTACACCCTTCCTCATGGGAGCCTCCGCACATTTTTGTCGTCTCTGTCTTCCACCTGGATTTTGATACCTGGGGCCACTTTGGGAACTAAACACAGAAAATAATGAAGCCTCTGTAGTGAAACAAAGACTCCCTCCCCACCACCCCAGCTTAGGGCTGTGGCGTCAGCGAGCAATGCACATTGGCTGTATTAGGCCTCTGAGATTTGGGGTTTGTTTGTTATAGCAGTTAGCCTATTCTGACAATTATAGCCTAACTCCCATTTATAACCTCAGCACTTACTGGGGTTCCGGGAACATAATAGGTGCTCAGTAATTGACACTTGAACTACGAATAAAGTTATCTACTGAATTTAAAGTAAGAAGAATTTAATGATTATCTGTTATGTGACAAGCATTGAGCAAAGTTCTATAGGAAAATAAGGACTAGATTGTTTTAGTCTTCAAACACTTAAAAATATTTTTTTAAAAAGTTATATTTCACTTTCTTCATTTACTTTGTTCCTTAATGATTTCGAAACATTTTGCATTAAACGCAAAGGTAATAGAATGAAATTCAATATCAACAAGAACCACGAATCAGGATCAGGGACATAGAGGTTCTACTGGGCAGTCGAGAGCAGGAAGAAAGCATGGGACGAATGGCAGGCTGTACCACCCCACCTGGTTTCTGCAGGTGAGTATCTTAGCATTCTGGAAGCCAACGTGGAAAATGTGCATGGCTAAAAACACATTTTTCATCAAAAAAGGAAAACCCAGGAGCTGCAAAGCTAAACACGCTGCGAAGTGTAAGTAACCATTTTGTTTCCACGCCCCAAACTCCCTTTGAACATGAAACCGAGACCATTCCACTTTCCGTTAACAGCTCAAGTCATTTATTAGACTTAGAAAGGTCATTAACATTCCATTTTTTTCAAGCTGAAGTTTTATTTAAAGTGTAACAGAGATGGTTCTTTAAAATGCTGGTGAAATACTATACATTTTGGTGCACTTGAATATAATGTAAAATGTTAAGCTAGTTACTCCACGCCATGTATCTTAAAGGAAGGAAAAGTGACTTTTCATCCATACCTCCCCAGCGCCTGGTACATGGTAAGCACTGGATAAATATATGTGTTCAATGAACACTGTAACTACCATCAAGTTAAATTTCAATGGAATCAGAGTTGGTTACTTTTTATAGATTGGATTTTATTAAAGTTCCTTTCAGTGGGCCTTATGCAATAGACCACATTGATTTTAATAAAATGTACATTGACTAAGGCAAAATGTCAGTTTTCTGCCCTGAACACAATCTCACATAATCATTAAAAAGCATTATAATTTTATTAAATCAATTCTATTCATTCAGTTTAATTAAGCATGGCTTTTTATTTGACCTTTTTATTCTGGAAGGCACTCGGTCAAGATTTAGCAAAGAGTTAATCACTTTACTCAAATGCATTTTTTGGATTCTAAAAGAAAAAAAAAACCAACCAGAAAACCCTGCAATTATGTTGCTTTCAAGGTCCTATCTAAAGACATAAGTAAAATATCTATCAGTCACATCACTTTAAATTTCAGTTTGGGAGTGAGAAGGACAAGTTTTAAAAAGTTACTTTTTTGGAGCCAAATTCTCCTTGTCTAAGAGTCAGGTTCTGAAGACAAAATTACAAAGCAGAAGAGGTTGTTCTATTGTTTTTGGACTTCTTCCAGCAATTTCCTTCCCATTTTTACACTTCTTTTTGCTTTTACCACTATTAAATTGAATTTTTTCACATGAGAGAATATATGTAAACAAATGTCCCCCAAGATGCTAATGACATTAAGTTTTATGTACCCCTTCATCCAAGGGTTTTTATATTTTGATAGGGGAAAATGCCTTGGTTTTCCAATCATGATCTCATTTCTAACTCTAGGTCGGATACGACTGCCTGACCCACAGGCACTGCACACCTGAGACTGGTTAAAACAAAAAGCCTAATGAGCTTGTACCTATGACAGATGGGCCAATGGAACTGACCCCTGCCTTTGTCACTGCTGTGTATCTGATAGCGCCAAGTGTCATGCCTGCAGGCTTGGCTTAAAGAGTAATTATAATCAAAACGTAACTAACTTTCTAATTTTGATGAACTATTTAATTTTGTATATATGCCATTATGAAATGGGAGACTTTGTGATGTGTTCCAAACAAAGCAGAAATAGGTATGTATTAATATAAATCTTCCAGGTGCAATGAACTTATGTCTGAGTCCCATGCAATTCTCTTATCTCACATGCAAACTGAGCATTATTTTAAAAAGAAAAAAAATAATCCATGTGCCAGTGAAACCCAGTACATGCATGGGTTTCAGAGCACATGGTCACTGCTGGATGTGAAAAACAAAACAAAATTGGGTAAATTCATTTTAACCCCAAACAATAACAGTCTAGTAATGGATATCAGTGCAGTCCTCTGCTCCCGCCCTCCCTCTCACTTAGTCTCCCTTTGCTGTCAGTTCAGTTTGCTGATTCCTCTTCTCCCGACTAGACTTGGAGCATTTTGAGAACAAGGCCCGTCTTTTATTTTCATTACATTCGTATTCATCATAGTGTCCGATTCACGGTGAGTGCTCAATTCATGTGTATTGAATTGATGAATGAATGGATGAAAAAATGAAAATCTCTTTTCTTTGTGAAAATTCACATAACGTTTTACCCCTGTATATCTATGACATAAAACTAATCTCTGACAAAGTCAATGGAATAATAGAATGAAATTTTATTCAGAATTTATCTTTAAAAATTTTACACGATTTCAGTGCAGCTTTCTTAAGGATACAATAAGACCCTTTATCTCTTCCTGTAGTTATTTTGTAACTGTTTATTGAAGACTTATTAGACAGACAGCATTGATCTAGGCAATGTGAAGAATCAATAAAAAATACACTCCAATATTCCTGTCCACAAGTGGTTTGTAATCTGACAGGGAAAGCAAAGCGGATATTGGCAACAATATGAGAAAACATCATTTGCACAACATGGGTGAACCCGGAGGATATTATACTAAATGAAATAAGCCAGGCACAGAAAGACAAATACCACATGATCTCTCTCACAGGTGGAATCTAAAAAAAGTCCAAATACTTGGAAACATTAGAATGGTGGTCATCAGAGGCTGGGGAATGGTAGAGAGGTGGAGAGATGGGGAGAGGTTGGTCAATGGGTACAAAGTTACAGCTAGACAGGAAGAATAATTCTGGTGTTCTGTTACAAAGTAGGGTGACTATAGCCAGTAACAATGCATTGTATATTTCAAGATAGCTAGAAGAGAGGATTTTGAATATTGTCACCACAAAGAAATGTTAAATGTTTAAAGTGATAGAGATAGTAATTGCCCAGATTTGATCATTGCACTATGTATAAATGCATTGAAACATCATAGTGAACCCTATAACTATGTAGAATTATCATACTTCAATTATAAATTTAAAAATGAAAAAAAAGAGCCTTCACAAGCAAGGCTCTGCTAAAAGCCACGTGCACACCAAATGTGTGCTGGAGGAAGCTTCAGCAGAAACTTCATGCAGGGCGAGGCATCAGCCTGTGTTTAAGAACGGGTGGCTCATGGGCTCAGTGGAGAGGAAGAGAAGGGGCATTGCAGCTGGGGAGGGCACCACAGACTCGATCGCGGAAGAGGGCATCTGCTCATGACTGCCGGTCTACTGGAAACTGGGGAGAACGCTGAGGTTGGAGTGCCATATTGGATGGGGTTTGGTTAGGATCACAAGCTGAGGAATGGGATGGTCATCAGCAGGGCCTTGTATAATTTGAACAGGGACTTGGCAAATATTTTTTTCCTGGACTCTGGTCTATATAAACAATTTGATTTAAAAATATATCGCCCCCCCCAGTCTAATTAGAAAACATTAGACAAACCAAAATTGAGGAACATTCTACAAAATACCTGACCAGTCCTCTTCAAATGTGTCAAGGTCATGAAAAACAGGGGAAGACTGGGACACTCTCTCGAATAGGAGACTGAGGGGACATGACAGCGAAATGCAGTGGTGGGAAAACTCAGGAAACCCAGATAAAGTCTGTAGCTTAGCAAAGAGTATCGCACCAATGTTTGTTGCTTAGATTTGGCAGATGTACCCTGGCTATGTAAGACGTTAACATTAGGGGCAGTGAGTGAACAGTATCTTTGTATATTTTCTATAAATGTACCATGATTCCAAAGTAAAAGATTTATTTTAAAAAGCACATTGTTAGGGCAGTGAAACTATTCTGCATGATACTACAATGGTGGATATGTTTGTCAGAACTCACTGAGTGCACCCTAATGTGAACTGAAGACTTTAGTTGCTAACAGTATGTCAAAGTTAGTTCATCAATTGCAAAAAATGTATCACACTGGAGCAGAATACTGATGGTGGGAGAGTGTGCATGTGGGCGCGTGTGTCTGGGAACTCCAAGCTCCATTTTGCTGTGAACCTAACACTGATCTAAAAATAAAATATATTAAAAAACAACCAAACACATTGTACTACCACATATATAGGATTCCATAGATTTGTAGGCAAATTCTGTTCTATATTATGCCCTTTACCCTGGAAATCCTTACTCCTCTCCATTTCTGTCTGAAGTGTTTAGTTTTCAAAATCAAAAGAAGTACAATAAAAATGTGACTTTCAAAATTCATGAGCCCATGTGAGGTATAGTGACTTGCTGAGGAAGACTTTGGACTTCACGAATAGAAAAGAAGATCTTGAATGTTTGCGTATAGTCCTATCCGTGCACATGAAGATTCCTCAGAGGGTCCAGGCACCACCTTACCCTATTTGGGTCCAGGAACCATGTCTTTGTTGTTCTTATTGTCAAACACACCATTTCTGTATAATTCTGTGTCTTCCGCCATTATTCACAATACCTGCTTTTGGAGAAACTGTTTTGTAATGAATTAATGTAGATCTTGCCTCTGCCGTTCCTCAGACCATTCATTTACACATCGCGCCTGACACCGGAACATCCAAGGGACCACCTAGGAATACCAGTTCTCACCACTCTCTCTAAGGGGGTCCACTGTGCCTTGTGGATGATGACCACAAATCCAAGTTGTGCCCGAATGTGCAGGAAAATATGAATGGCAATTTATTTCTGGCCATGTGAGATTTACTGTTCAGAATTTTATATCATAAACATAGAGCAGCATATCTTCCAACACTGTCTTTTCTTAAACTCTTCAGGCAGTAATGACTGCATTGCTGGAATGGGATGTCCTCCTAGGTGTTTTCCACACACCTACCTGCAGCAGGGAGCACAGAGAGGTGAGGGGTCTGTGGGAAAAGTGAGAAGAGCATCTCACTTGTGCAAGGAATGTCTGTCCCTTATCCTGCATAGTTGGAGGACTTTACCACACTGGGAATGTGTGATCCACTTGAACAGGGGCTCAGTCATGGGGCCCTGGGACAACCCCATAGGCATGAGTTTGAGATCCTGGTGGCATCTGGTTGACCCCATCTGGAGAATAGAGTGTCAGGAACACCCCAAAAAGTAGAGATGGGACCAGGGCTCATGTGGGGCCACGTACAGGAAAGAGATATCCCCCAGAATGCACTGTTCCCCACCAGCCAGCCCCAGGCACTGCAGGGGAAGGTAGAAACTCTTGCAGGAGGGGGCGCTGCAGAGTGCAGGGTCCCTGCAGAGCCAGGTCTGGGGCAGAGGCCCTGCCCTTGCTTGCGTCTAAGGGCAGTACTGGACCTGGGCTGGGTCTCAAGTCTCTCTCTCACAAGATGTGAAACCCCCGCAAGCCTCAACTTCTCTGGGCCTTACTTTCCTCTTCTCTAAAATGGAGGGAATACCTCTCAGGGTTGTTGTGGAGAGTGGAGAATGTATTTTTTGAAGCCCTGTGATATGCACTGGAGAAACAGCCCAGTGAACGAGGCATGTAAAACTTGCTGTTGTAAAATTTATAAAGGGTCTGGGAAAATCCTATATTCTATGGAGTCAGAACAGTGCTGAGCAGATAATGAGCTCTCAATACATGTAACAGCACTGTAGTTGGTCCGCAATGAGCTCTTCGCCCCAGGGCGTGTTCCAGGCCTGTGCAGTTTCTCTTTGATCCTTCAGTGTGAGGCCATAACTTCTCTTGTATTTTACAGGATGGGAGCGCAAGAACATGGTCCAGGTGAGAAGGGGTTTTGCCTGTCTGGCTTAATCCAAGGATTACTTTTGTTAGCTAAAAATAAACAATTAACGAAGTTTATGCTTTGGGAAAAGGAGAGCTTCATTTCCCATAAAGGGTAGCGACCTGTTGTGCAGCCATTCCAACAGGTTGGAAAGCAGAGCCCTGGCTAGACACCAAGCACATGTGCTTCCAGGACAGACAAAGGGAGCAAGATTTTATATTCAGTGAGGGTGGTCAAATATACATATTCAACAAGCTATAGTAAGAGTCCTCAATATTATGAAGGGAAATCATGCATTGTAATTGTGCTCTCTCTCTCCCATCCTCTCATGGATGGGAACTCAGTTTGCAGGTGTTTCATGGCGGAGTGGGGGTCTGTCCATTCAGTTAGCAGACGGCTTAGGATTTTATGTTAGGTCACACTTTGAGAGTATCTAGATAAGAGAAACAAAAAGACTACAAAGCACTCAGGGAATGCTTCCTAAATATGTCTTTCTTCCAACTGAGATCTTTCGAGTGCTGAAGAGCAGTGAGTTCAAGGTTTCACTTGCAGGTGAGTGCTATTCCTTGCTGTGGCTAGATCAATGAAGACGTTTCTGCTTGAACAGCAGTGGAGACTTGGGGAGGAGAAACCACAGAATAAGTATGTACTCTACAACAACACATACAGTAGCTTTGCGTTCAGTGACGGATCCTCCTGGTGCCTTAAAAATAAATTGCACTGATAGAAAAATCTACTTCATGAGTGATTTTTCTAGAATGTAACCATTTCTAAAGGTAATACAACTTTTAATTCTTCTTCAAGTCTGTTTTCTGGCTTTCCAACAATTTTAGAACCTGCAAAATATATTTAAAAAAAATCCCTTCCCAGATATGCTTCTAAAAATCTGTGTGAACCCCAGAGACTCTGGTTTCCCTTTGAACAAGTGCCTGCCACATATCCTCACATGATGTAATGCAGTAATTAAAGGATAACTGAATCATGATAGGGGGTTACCTTTATTTTCTCCACAGCAGGAATTTTGTCTGAAATTCATTTCCTTTTACATCTAAAGGAGTACATCACACGCATTTCAGTTGAATAACTGAGGGGGAGACCAGTTATATTTGCTACATGCATTTTTCCCTTGTCCCACAACAAAGCAGTGTCACTACGTAGAGAGAGTAAAAGTGACACTTGTAGAATAAGTTGGAGTAGAGAACTAGACTTGTTTGTGATCCAGTAAGAGTATAAGTGCTCTGGTTTGAACATTTTTCCCACCCAAAACTGGTGTTGAAAGTTAATCCCCACGGTGGCAGTATTCAGAGGGGGGCCTTTAAGAGGCAATTAGGTCACAGGGGCTCTGCCCTCATGCCTGGATTAATCCATTCATGAATTAATGGATTAATGGGTTATCATTGAGTGGAAATGGTGACTTGACAAGAAGAACAAGAGACCTGAGCTAGCACTTTAGCCCCCTCAGCCACCTGCTGCTTTCGCTGGTTGCCGCTGCCTCAGGGCTCTGCAGGGAGTCCCCGCCAGCAAGAAGGCACTCGCCAGGTGCGGCCCCTCCGCTTGCACTTCTTAGCTTCCAAAACTGTAAGAGATACCTTCCTTTTCTTCATAAATTACTCAGTTTTAGGTATTCTGTTATAAGCAACAGAAAATGGCCTAAGACAATATGACTATTATCTGGACAACTTTTCTTTAACTCTTTGGAAGACAGAGTCACAAGCTGGTGATTATTAGGGGCTGAGTTGTGGTCCCTACCCCCCAAATTCTTATGCGAAGACACAGGGAGAAGGTGGCCATCTATAACACCAAGGCAAGGTGCTCACACCTTGATCTTGGACTTCTAACCACCAGGACTATGAGAAAATAAACCTTTGTTTTTTAAGCCACCCAGACTGTGGCACTTTGTGGTGGCAACCCAAGCTGACTAATGCAATGAATCAGCACTTTACAGTCATGCAACACGGCTGATAAACCCACTGGGAGACATGAGTGTACCCGGGAATTTGACTTCCTTGACATTTTTGCAGAATCGCAAGAACCTATTCCTTTCTCAGTATATTTCTGCAACACTATTAACAAAAACAATAATGATAATCTCAATAGCAGCCCCAGCAGCTACCATCTATTATGCAGTTACTAGACATTGTGCTCTAGGGTTTCCATTCATGCCCGAGGGATAGAAATTCCATACCATAGGAATATCACAAAGCCTCTCAGCATATCAGTGGATCAGCACAATGAATGTTTGTTTCTTGCTCATGCTTTGCCTGGATGGGCACTCTTGGCTGGGAGGCTGTCCTGGGAGGTTCTCCTTCAAGAGGTGAATCAGGGATCCCATAAGTACCTTCCTCCTTAAGGTTCTGCCCCACTGTCTCTGAATCCATTACATCCAGTCAATGGGGGATAGGAGAGAGAGAGAGAGGAGAGAAGAGGAGAGGAAACAGCGGGGGGTGGGGGGAGAAATCATGCTGCTTGTGGCTTTTATAGGCTGGACTTGGAAGTGGACTTGCTGCTAGCATTGCCAGAACCCATTAACCAGAACTAAAGATGGGGCCTCACACAAGCACAAGGAAGCCTGGGAAATGTAGTCCTGGGTGGGGGAAGGTGAGCACATTGGGGAATAGCCAACCTGCCTCTGCCACAATCTCTGAAAGTTTCCTCTCTCTCCAGGTCTAGTGCTATAATAATAATTTGTAAAAGGTGAATCTTTGTCTTTTACAGAGGGAATGAAAATGAGAATTAGAGATGGTAAGTGATACGCCTAAGTTCACACAGCTGTCGTGTGATGGAGCTGGGAGCAAAATCAAGGCCCAAATGTCTCCGAAGCCTGTGGTCCTTTTCACTATACTAGTATTTAACAAAGTAAACTTTATAGAACAGTAATTCTAAGAGATACTTTAAGAAAAGTTATGTGGTCAAATACAATTAAAACATATACTATAACCCCCTTGGATATTAAAAATGGACTTTGATATACTAAAGGCTCTGAGAATACAGACCCAGACCCACCCAGCTCCCCCTTTGCACCCCCGCTCCTGGCTGTGATGTGCTGACTGCAGAGTCTCAGTACAGCACAGCGGCTGTACTCGCAGGCCGTCAGACCCTGTTTAGTGTGTGTTCCGGTTAATCATTCAGATGTCATTTAGCTGCCAGAGGCCCCACTTCCTGGGCATCAGTGACTACCCAGTGATTCTTATGTGATCCTTGTGAGTCACTCCAAACCCTGCCCATATTCCTGGCCCGATTAATGGAGCCATGGTGAACACTACCTAGAAACAGTCCTGGCATCTGCCAGCCAGGGCAATGGAGCCTCTGAACAGAGCAGCCTGGTGAGAGAAGAAGCCTCCTGATGGTCTCACTGGCACCCTAAAGGGAAATGCCCGGTGTCACCTGACCACCTGCATCTGTGGCTGCTTCCCACTGCCTACTGTTTCCCCAAAGTTCCCCTCACATGGCCACTTCCAGTGCAAAGACTTTAGTGCCATGACAACGACTTTGGCTTTGAAAGAGCTAAGGATGGACAGAAAAGCAAGTGAGTGGGCAGCCAGGGAGGCCTCCGTAGGCATGAGCTAGGTATCAGGGCTCCACCATCATGGGGCAGGTGCTTCTGGGATGGGACAGAAAGAATGGCTATGCCTGTGGGGCCGTTTGGGATGAGGAGATGCCGAGGCTTTGGGTCTCCCTTTTAAGCAATCCTGTTGACATTTCGTCCGCACTTAATGGAAGGAATCATTAAAAACTCACCCAAAGCTGATGAACCACAGATATTAAAAGCATTAGGTTTATTAATAAAATGAGAGTTAACATTGATATAGCACTTGCTCTATGCCAGCACTTTCTAGATGCATAATTAACTCAGTGGAGTATTATAATTATCACCATTATCCCTTTTTACAGGTGAAAAAACTGAGGTGGAGAAAGGTTATTTAAGACTTAATTATAGAGCCAGAATTTGAGCCCAGGCAGCTGACCACAGACCCTATACCACACAACTGTACCACTTCCCAGCTGGGAAGACAAGGTTTAACCTAATTATCTACGATATTCTAAGAAATTATTTTTATGACTTAAGCAATAGTAAAAATATTGAATATATAACAAATTTAGGATAATTTTTATTTTAAATTTTAGCCCTTTTGCTAAACTGGGCTACTGTTATCACCCAATTACTATTGGTTCAGCAGAAACTGACAAGATTCAGTAGTAGAATGAATATTGTCGATTTTATGAGGAAATCTTGACTTCTTAAGACTAAATGTGACCTCATAACTATTGATTCAATGAGAAAGTCATTGGAATAGTTTGATGTGATTTACTATGTCAAAATATGACTCAGACAACTAGTATCAACGTTGTCACAAAAGATCATGGCAACAGAATCGACATTTTAGAGATTTTTAGAATGATTTGATATACGACTTAAGCTATAATTTGTAAAAATTAAAAACTATTTTTATAGTTTATTTAGGAAATACATATATAGTTATATATAAATAAATTTGTATGTGTTAGTGTTATTTACTATATCACTTATTAAATATTTCAAATATATACCTATGAGTACCAAATCTCACGAAAGTGGTTCTAGGTTGTCCGTACATTAATAATTATAGTTGCAGGTCATCTGATGTCTAGGTTGAATAATATCACCCCAACGTTCATATTCATCTGAAATCTCAGAATGTAGGGAAATATGGTCTTTGTAGATGTAATTAGTTAAGATGACATCATATAGGTTGAAGATGGGCACTAAATCTAACGACTTCTGTTTTTATAAAAGAAACTCAGACACAGAGACACAGAGAAAGAATGCCATGTGAAGACAGCAGCAGAAATTGGAGATATGCTGCTATAAACCAAGGAATGCCAAGGATCGTGGCAGCCACCAGAAGGTAGAAGAGGCAAGGGTGAAATCTCCCCTAGAGCCTTTGGAGGCTGCAGGCCCTGCTGACATCCTGGTCTTGGACTTAGCTTCTGGAACTGCGAGAGAATGTATTTTTGTTTTAAGCCAACCAGTTGTGGTAATTTCTTATGGCAGCTCTAGGAAGCTGCCTCTGCACATCCTACTCATTCTTCAAGTCAGTTCAAATTCCTGTCTCTTTTGTGTAGCCTTCTTACTCCATGCATGCAGATATCACTTTTCTCCAAGCCCTCAGAAGGTGTATTCCTTTGACCTTTCCTACTCATCATTCAGGATTCAGTGCCGGCATTACCTTTTCAAGGAAATCTTTCCTGAATACTGTCAGTGCCTTAATAGGCAAGAGACTTTTGGTCTATGCTCCCACAGCTCCCAGATGTTTACCTTTATCATTGTACTCATCAGGTTATTTTCATTGTTTATTTATCTATGAGCCACTTGAACACAGGGATTATGTCTTTGGTTTGTGGCTAATGTCGTGAACCCTCAAACGTGCACCTATTGAATGATATGCGTGAAGGAAGGCTGGAAGTCAAGGAACTTTGCCCACCAGCATTTGGTAATGTTCTAGTGATTCTTACTGTAAATTCCTTTAGCCTTTCCCTTTATTTTCTCAGAGCCTGTGCGCTTACAAGAAGTATACACTTAATGTAATAATAGATCATAGCCATGAGACTTTTAATACCTGCAGAATCTTCAGAGAAGGTGAAAACATTTTAGAGACGCTTACAACAGCCCTGTGATTTTCTAGTATGCTAACACTTATATTTTTATCTGCTTCCTTTAACTTTTGTCCCTCAGTGTTTAGTTCTTCTTTTATTATTTTAAATGTGAGACCGTTACTAAAATTGCATTAAGTAATTTTTAAAGTAACATTCATTGTTTATTCCACTATGCTGAAACCTCATGACTTCATTTTTATAATTTCTAATTGCTTTCTGTAATACATTCATACTGAGTCTTTGTAAACTTGAATCACAGTGTGGCTACAACCTTCTTTTGTGTTTACAGAGGATGTCCACTGCTGTTGCCTGCCCCTTCTCTGGCAGAGCACCCTTGATGTGTTCTGTCCATCTATTCTTCTCTCACTCTCAATCCCTGTGGCTCTGCCGGAATGACTCCAACCCTAGCCCCAGGCGTGGACAGACATATGGCCCATACTTTCTAGAATTTTGAGCAAAGAAACAGACTGGATATGGTTGAAATATGTTTGTCCTGATATTGGCTCTTGAATAAACAATCTATTCATTCCTATTACTTAGATTTAGTCATCCATTTATACCACAAATATCTGTTGAGCACCTACTATGTGTCAGGTTTGGCCTTGGGAATGCAAGTTGAACAATACAGAAAATCTGCTCTCTCATGAAACTTACAATAATTACAGTGTGGGGAGAGAAAAGACAAAAAATAATGAGGGTAGATTATCTCAGATGGTGATTAAGTACCATGGATACAATTAGAATGTGCTGTGCTAGGAAGAAAATAGAAGAGGAATTGTGGTACTTAGTATCTGGTGTGTGAGGGGAGAGGATAATGCAGGCTAGGTGGTCAGGAAAGACATTTCTCAGTGAGCAACACTGAAGCTGAGACTAAATGATAGAAAAGAGCCAAGCAGGTGAAGACAGGGGAGCAGCAAGTGCAAAGGACCTAAAATAAGAAGGAAATAAGCATATTTTAGGAAAACAAGAAAGTGAAGTTGTAGGGGACTAACTCAGAGAAGAACATGAGATTTGACTGATGAAGGCCTTTCAACACTGGTAAGAAGGTTGAATTTTATTCTATGTGAAAAGCAATGGAGAGCAGCAGGGAAATTTTAAGCAAGGGAATGGTGTGATCTGATTTAGATCAAAATAATTTTTATGTGACAATTGGATCAGGAGAGGGCAAGCGTAAGAGCAGTGAGGCCGGTGAGGAAGTCACTGTGGTAGTGGAGATGGCAGGTGGTTTGGCTTAGACAGATGGTGGCAATAGAGGTGGGAGGAGTGTGCAGATTCAGAGTATGTGTTGAAGTCAAAACCTATGGATGGATTGGCTTCAGTGGGAGAGGAAAAGAGAGGGCTCAGTAAAATTAAAACTCGAAAATATCATTGGATGATGGTGATATTTTCTGAGATGGGAAAGAACAGAGGGAGGAATGAGTTGGGTGGTGAGTGAGTTATAACTTCTCTTTTGAGCCTGTTATGTGTGAGAACTCCATAAGATGGAGAATGGATAGCTTAACATATGAGCCCAGAATTCTTTGGGGAGATTGCATCTTGGGATATAAATCTGGGAGTTATTAGTATATATTAGTAGATATTATTTAAAGCCATGAAACTGGATATGTTTACCTAGAGACAGTGTAGATAAAAGAAGATAGTTCAGAAAAGAGGCTGAGGACTCTCTAGCATTTAAAGTGAGCTGAGATGGAGAAGTCAGGGTTAATGTATTAAGAACACCTAACAATTATTAACATATAGGCACTTAACAGAAGAGTCCCACAATTTGTAAAGCAAAAACCGACAAAATTAAAGAGAGAAATGGAAAATTCAACAATAATATTATAGTTGAATATTTTAATACTTCACTTTCAATAATGAATAGAACAATTAGAAAAAAAGATCAACAAAGAAATAGAAGACTTGAATAACTCTATAAATCAACTAGACATGACAAACATCTA
>CAUYSK010053389.1:0-13933 GCA_963575035.1 Avahi laniger
CCCCCCCCACGCCAACACAAAAAAACCAAAAATATCTTCCCAACATTTTTTCCTAAATAAAAAAAAAAAAAAAAAAAAAAAAAAGCTCAACCTGAAAACTAAATGAGTAGATAATAAACATGTGTATTTTGGGGGAAAACAGAAGATATTTAACATATTTTCTAATTGTTTTTCCTTGCTGTGATTTTATGCCACACAGAATATGTGATAGGGACAGTAACATATTTTTCATGCCATTCAAAGAGTTCTAGTAAGGAGGTCTTCAATTTTTAGTGAGACTTTAAATAAACCATGATGATATTCTGGAATATATTTAAGTTGGGATTTCTTTCCAAGCTATTTTTTGAACAGAAACCCTTTCAAGCAAGGAGCTCTTCCAGGATCTACTATGAAGTCTTTGGCCAAGTGCCTCAATGAATAATCCATACACAGTCTGCCCTTCCATGATGAACCATTTAGAATGGTTTAAATGATTGTGCTATGACTATTGCATATGAAGGTTTAAATAGTGTATCTGTTCTTTCAAGCAACCTTAGGCAGTGTGACAGAATCTAAGATACAAGAATACTACGTGGAGGTTGCTGTTTTGCCTCTGGTGAAGCTGTTAGCCACTGGATTTTACAAATAGAGAAAGGAAGGATTGGGTCTCAGTTGGAGATAGTTACAAGGTATAGTAAATGTTAACCCTGAGAGGGAAGAAAGCTCCAAAAAGGTTGAATGGGTATGTACTTAGAGTAACCTTTACTCTTGGATTAATGTAGATAGAATTAGGGATGGAGATACATACATGCATACAGACACACAAACGCACAGAGCATATGTGTGTGTGTGTGTGTGTGTGTGTGTATATATATATATATATATATATTTGTTTCCTCATCCATTTACTTGCCACCTATGTCTAGATATGTGTGTATATATAGGTACATATATACTCACACACACATACACACATACACACACAGATTTTTTTTGATATAGCAGATGAGATGGTAACAACCATTGTTAAAAGTGAAATTTACTCCTTTGTCTATCTGATATGAAATTATCAATTTGATTCATTGATTGATATATCCTCTACCAGATAAGAAACTTTTCATGACACATCAGGTCAGGATTCAAGTATTTTATTCCTAATCACTATGAGAAAATAGGGAGAAATGACACTATTAACTACTCTCTTCTTTTAAGAACTCACTATTTTGGTTTGGCATATTCTTCTGCATGTTCTTCTCTTAACTCTCTGATTTTTCTTTTTTATGTTCTTTATGGACAACTTTTTATATATTTCATAGCATTTTTGTTTTGTATTCCTCTATTCATAACTCTCATGTACTTTATTCTTTATACCTTTATGGTCTATCTAGTCCAGTGACTAAGATGTAATAGTTCTATGTCTTATTTCCTTAAAAGTTTACTTGTACATCTATATATTTCTATATGTCACCCTTATATTTAATTATAGACAGGTATTTTATGTTGATTTCTATTTATGTGATTTTCATGGATATATCTGTAGAGTTTTAATTCTGTATATAAAGTCAAACACATCATTACTTCCCTTCCACCTTTCCAAACCTTTGTTGTTATTCCATATTTTCTCTCTGTTATTATTTCACCATCTTCCCAGTCACCATACACAAAAATGTAGCCCTTCTTAATTCTATTTTTTCATTTATTCCCTTCCTCATACACAGAATCTAATCCATTTTTGTCATATGATATTTCATCTATCTCCTCTTTTATGTTCTAATTATATCATCCCAGTTCTCATTTTTTCTCATCTATTCAATTCCCAGCAATGGCTGGATATTCTTTTGTAAAAAGTGCCTTAAACTTTCCTCAAGGACCCACTCAAATCCATTTCTTCAGTAAATCCTGATAGAAAGCTGTTTTCTTTTTGCTCCTCTTTTCTCAGTTGCATACATGCTACTACATCTAACTGGCTCCAATATAAACTTATGTACATGAGTGCTCTTTGCTGATAGATTCTCAGTTCTAAGATGGTAGGGGACATACAATATATATTTGTCCCCAAGTGGGCCCAATGCTTCTGTGGAGTAGGTACTGTATAAATTTGTTTCAATGAATTTGAACTTAGGAAAGTATTAATAATAAACAGTTTCATTGCTTTGAGCAAATTTATCTTTGTTTTCTATGGAGAAAAATATATCAGAAATGGTTTGACTGGGGAATATATATTTTGTTATGACAGGTTGAAATGTAGTAGTTTTGTTTCTTGTTTCTTTAAAGGTTTTCTCTGACTTTGTTTTTCCCTTGTATTTTGTTTGTTTTATTTAAATGAACTCTGATCAAAGAACTGTTATTGTTTTGCTCAATTACAGAAAGCAGTAGATCTTTTCAGATGATTATTATCATAGGCAATTACCAAGTAACTGAAGTCTCACCAAGGTACTGAGGTACTGGGGTTAAGGGTGTTCTGAAATTTCCAAAATATGACCTTTTGCAAAATTCTATTGCCAAAGTACCTTAATGTGGGTAGCACTCTTTCAAAGGGCATCATTGTAGTTAGCACCCTAAAGTAGTCTAATGGCCTTTGAGTGCCTTCCCAATGAGTAGCGTAACATATGACCGGATTGCCAATAGATTTGCCTTTTGTGTGACCTTGCCCAGTTTTTATTAGATGAAAATCCCAGGGGACTCATCATTGTTCATATACTACAATTGTTCATTACCTTTCTTCCTTTGTGTGACAATTTCCCCTGGCATTTCGCTTTTTAGAGGGAAAGGCATCTGGGATTGATTTTAAAGACTGAGATTTCCAAGAGGCCAGAGATCCAACTTTGATACTGTGGCAATTATCTATCCAAAATGAAACAGTGAAACAGTTCAGGCAAATTTACTTAATGCTATTCACATTTTCAAATGGTATGAATAACATAGCCAATTTGACTTTAAATACATCTTGTTACAGATGATTTGACCATTAACTTTAGCAATGTCAATGTGTTCTCGCTATCATAGTCCATTAAATTAGTGTTCCTAATAATAGTTAGAGCTGTACTTTACAAGGATTAATGCACTATTGGCTTCTGAAAAAGCAATAGAAGAGAGAAAAAGAAGGAAGGAGGAAGGGAAAGAGGGAAGGAGGAAGAGAGAAATGGTGAGAGAGGGAAACGAATGGAGAAAGAATTAAACAAGAAAGAAAATGAAAAAGAACAAATGAAACAAAGAAGTAGAAGTAGACAAATTATAATAAAAATATGAAAAATAGGGAAGAATGACACAAACAAGTAAACATATGCTGGTAGAATACCCAAAAATCTATGAAGGCACAGTTCACTGACTGGAATAGTGGGCTTTTTCTAACTCAGGAGACTCAAACCTCTTACAATTGCTGCAGACATATGATCTAGTACTTGTATTCAGTTCCTAGCCTAATCAGTGTACTGGGTGATCAGTGGGTCATGTGACTTTCTTCTCTAGCCACAATTGATTGAACCAGGACCATATACTTGTTCCAGGGAGGATTGTTGATATTCTCCATGCCAGGAATTTGGAATTGTGGTATTGCAATTCTATTAATAGTCAGTCCCTGTTGTGACTAACACTCAGTGAGTGACATTGAGAAGATCTAGATTAAGGAACTGAGGTTTCTATTCTGGCTCCACCATGTTTGAACCATGTTTATGGAAAACTTAAGAAAATAAATTTACAGAGAGAGAGAATACTGAAGCAAACTCACAGAGAAGATTAAAGACAAGAGTTGATGTAACTCTAGAGATAGGAAAAGAATAATTGGAGCTCCTGTCATCCTTTGATTTCCTGGTTCCATTCCATCATGTGGGCCAGCTACATTTCTTGCCTTTGATTGCTATATCATTGCAAAAACAAACACATACCCATTTTTATATTTAAGGTAGCTGAAGTGGAAATGGTCTCAAACTCTGTATTATTAACAAATTTCCCTGGTGATTCTGATTTTGCTTGTTTACAGATCCTTCTATACCAAAAGAAAATGAAGATTTGACTTAAGGAAATCAAGATAAGTCAGTCAATAAAGGTTTAGAGAAGGGCTGGCTAGTAACGGGACAAAGTCAACAATCAGGAATAAGACAATAGCTAGGATAGGGCACAAGAGTAGTGTGGATAAAATCAAGATATCGAATTGTCTACAACTTACTATGGTGTGTGTGGGATGAGGGCAGGGAGGTGATCAGGTTAGCCTAAACAAGGTTAGGGCAGACCAATGTTGACATTATGTACCTCTGGTCTCTCCCTGTCCAGATTTATAATCTAAAATATGCATCTGTTGCTAAAACACAGTTCCTTTTAAGAAATGAATTCACATAAACAAATCTAGAAATTCAAAAATCATTCTTGATTTTCCTCTTTCTCTTCAGGTACCAAATCTAAATGATGACCAAGTTCTTTCAGCACTACATTCAAAATATATCTGGAATATGTCTACTTTTCTCAATCTTTTTATTACACCTTACTATAATTTTACTTCTCACCTGAATTACTCTAATAGCCTCTCTTTTATCTTTCTGCTACCATTCTTTAATTCCCTCCAAACTATTTTCCCTAAAGAATCCAGGAAAATATTTTAAAAATAGAGTTACTATACCCTTTCTCTGCTTAAAATAGTTCATTCCTTCCAAATTCTCTTCAGGATGAAGTCCAATCCCTGCATCACGGTTATAAGCCCCCCAGCATCATCCCTTGAAATTTTGTGCCTGAAATTTTGGGATTCAGTAATATTTAACTGCCTTTGTTTTCTTACCTGTAACACATTTCTTACTCTTATGTATTTTTCAATACATATTCATGAATAACACCATGTAACCACGACCCAGATAAAAAAAGAGAACTTTAAAAATAACTCTATGAAATAATTGATAAACCCTTAAAGTAGCTATCTCCTTCTCCCCAAATCTAACCATTCTCACCATAGAATACTTTGACTATTTTTGAAATTTATTTGAATGTACCATATTCCTTTATATGTTACTTCATTTGCTCTTATAATAGTAGTTCACACATTCTCATTGCTATCTACTATTCCATTGTAACCATTTTTATATCCATTTTACTGTTTATGGATATTTGAATAGTTTCCAATCTGAGATTATTACAAATTAAGCTGTTATGAGCACTCTTATACATGTCTCTTAATGCATATGTGCACTCATTTCAGTTGGGTAAATACATAAGAATGAATCCTTCTCTTCCCTATTACTCAACCCAATTTAGCTGTCATTTCCTCTAAGAAGGCTTATATAACCCAACCCCAAATTAAATTGATTGATCTTCTTCTGTGTGATCATAGAAGCCTATGCTTCTAAAAGAGCACTTAGCAGCCTGTAGTGTAATCTATTTGCATGCATGTTTTTCCAAATAGAATGTAAGCCCTGGTCTTACATATAGGCAGAGACCTGGTTTTACTAATATTTGTATCTCTAGTATATAGCAGAGTTCCTGGCACATGGGCAATCAATATATGTTTACTAAAGTATAAATATTAATGCAACTGTATAGGTAAAAGGCCTATATTGATGGACTGATAGATACTGAAGAATCTTGGAAATTTTTAGCTTAATAAATAAATTATTAAAATTCATAAGCACATACTGTGTATCCAGACTAATGTTTGGTAATGTTGGCAATGCTAAGGAATAAAAGAGATGATTCCTGCTCTCAGGTATCATCATACAGTTTTTCTCAGGAGAATAAATTGATATTCATGAAATTACCTGAAACCAATAAATAGTAAACTTTATGGTAAAATGGCTATTAATACAATTAGGTTTCAGAGAAGGGAGAGACTGCTGAATTTAAAGGGTATGGAAGATGAGCTAAGATGGGTGTTGAAGGAGATGTGTCATGGTTTAGGAAGTAATGGTGAAGAGGAGGAATAGGACAATAATCTCAGATCTGGTAAATTTAATTTTCATAATTCTCATCAATTCTGTAGAGTAAGCAGTCTTTTGAGACATATTTGGTTTACTCCTGGATTTAAAAAGATGTGGCTTACTCACAGAGGCTTCTCATGTCTTGCTAAGTAAATTAGCCTTTTTTTCAGTGTGCAGTAGGGATCCAACCGAAGTGTTTCAGGAAGACAGGTGATAAAACTTGTACAAGATGATAAGGGTCTGAATCATGGCAGTTATGGTAAAAGGATTGAAGATATAGAGAAACATGTCCAAGTCATTTAAAAGTACAATGACTAGAACATAGACATCACTGAAAAGTAGAATAAAGAGAACATGGTAATAATAGACTATGGTGATGGGAGGGTGCTTTCTAATGAAGCAAATGGGGCACCATGGAAATGTTTTTCACAAAAATATCTGACACTAAATATTTCAGTGGAGCATGGTGATATATAATCATTTTAAGTAGTGACATCCTTCATATGAGTGTGGGAACGTCTTTTAGATCTAGTTTGAGTTTGACAACAAAATTCTTACATTGAAATGTTGCTATGCTCTACTAAAAGAGAAACTTGCACTGAGGTCTCATCAAAGGATTTATGAGTTATGTATTCATATACTGGGGGCACATTTTATACTTTGGAACAAAGGAGCAACAGGCAGTTTTCATCAACAGGTTGAAAAATGTCTCTATGACCTGGAGTCTTAGGCTTTAAGGGCTATGATAACTTAAGATAATTATAAGGCTACTGCCTTAAAGGTAATTTTCCATCCTAGCTGCACATGAGAATCACAGTGGCATGTAGGGGCTTCAAAAATGCAGTTGCCTAGATATCACCTCTAGAGATTCTGATTTATTTGTTCTCATGTGGGGCTTAGGCATCATCATTAAACAAGAGAGACAACAAGGCCTTAAGAATGATCCATGAAAGAAAAAATTGATAAGTGGGACTTCATTAAAATTAAAAACTATTCTATGAAGGACACTCTTAACAAAATGAGAAGATAAGCCACATACCGGGAGAAAATCTTTGTGAACCACATATCTAATAAAGGACTGATATCCAAAATATACAAAAAACTTGTAAAACTCAACAACAGAAAAAAAATCCAAACCAATTACAAATGTGTAAAACATCCGGGCACCTCACCAAAGTGGTTGCGTAGATGGCAAATAATCATGTGAAAAAATACTCAACGTCATATGTCATTAGATAACTTAAACAAATTAAAACAACAAGGAGATACCACTACAAACCTATTAGAATGGTTAAAACTCAAAATATTGACATCAACAAATGCTGCTGAGGATGTGGAGCACAGAAACTCATTTATCGCTGGTGGGAATGCAAAGTGTTATAGCTGCTTTGGAAGACAGTGTGGCAGTTTCTTACAAACATGTTCTTACCATACAATCCAGCAATATCATTCCTTGGTATATGACTAAATGAGTTAAAAACTTATGTCTACACAAAAATCTACACATTAATGTTTATAAGATCTTTATCATAATTGCCAAAACATGGAAGCAATCAAAATGACCTCCAATAGGTTAATGGATAAAGAAACATATATCTGTACCATGGAATATTATGCAGAGAGAAAAATAAACAAGCTATCAAGCTATGCATCGACATAGAGGAACCTTAAACGCATATTGCTAAGAGAAAGAAGCCAATCTGAAAAGGTAACATACTTTGATTCCAATTATATGACATTGTGGACAAGGCAAATTTGTGGAGACAGTAAAAGGATTAATGATTGCCAGGGGTTTGAGGGGAGAGAGAAGAAGATGAATAGGTGGGGCCAGGGAATTTTAGGGCACTGTAACTATTCTTTATGATGTATTAATGATGGATACATGTCAATACATGTTTTTGACATTTGTCCAAACCCATAGAATGCAAAATACAAAGAGTGAATTCTAATGTAAACTATGGACTTTAGTTAATAATACTGTATCAATACTGGTTCATCAATTGCAACAAATGTATCACACTGATATAAGATGTAAATAATAAAGGAAATTGTGTACAGGATAGGGGAGGAAATATGTGGGAACTCTGGACTTTTCTATTGATTTTTCTGTAAATCTAAAACTGCTCTAAAAACTCTATTAATAAAATGCAAACTGTCAAAAAATACAAACTGTCTATATTATTTTAATGTACTGCCCTGGTGGAGAACCAACAAACTAAAATTTCTAATGGGGGACCTGCATGAAATTTGAAGCAATTTATCAGAATAGGGAACGCAGAAGAAGTGCTGGTAGTATAAATGATGGAGTTCGGTATAGGATGTGCTTATTTTGAGTTGCCTGTGAACAATCCAGGTAGAGATTCCCAGCAGAGATTTCTTTCTTTCCTTGTATTATCCTGTTTCATATAATATTTCAGATTCAAAACTGTTCCCTAATAGCTATTATCAAGAGCAATATTTTAAAAACCAATCATAGTTTAGCATTTAAAAGCCTAATGGATTTGAAAAGGATAGCTCAGAGCAAACTTCTAATTAGAAAATATTGCTGGCCTCAAGTTTCCATCCATAGCAACAGTGCTTAAATGCTACCTCCTGCTTTGCCTGTAGGTATATCTTTTGCCACAAAATAATACATTTTCCCTTGATGTGTAGTTCTTAATTAAAAAAAATTAAACAGAGAGGAAGAAAGCAGAAAAAAGTAGCACTAAAACTACCCCATGCTGTTTGGCATAACAAAAGCGTACATATACATAGGTGAAATTCATATAACTAAAAGAGAAAATGGAATATATTCCTCCAGAGATAATAGTATTTCCTAAATAACCAAGTAAAACTTTTGTTAAAAGATATCTCTTCCTTTTGTTTATAGCTACTTAAAATGTTTTACAATTTTTTTTCAAAGCAATTAAGAACTGCATTTTGAATTCTGCTGTTGGTTTCATTCATACTTCCCCTTCCTACACATATTTATTCATCATAATCCAATCATCTCTAGAGTTTTGAATATCTCAAAAACCTATTGAAAGTGGTTTGAAAAGATGAAGTATCTTTCTTTTCATTTCTATAAATCTAAAGCTTTTAGTCATCTGAGATGAGATAATTAAGGTTTTTCAATATCTGCAAAATGAAACAAAGAAAGTTGAAGTGATTATTATCCACAAACATTTTAACACTTCCAATATATTCACCTTTAAAAGCCAGATTCCAGAGGCAAATAAGTGTTTTGACATGAATTATCCAGAGAATAATTTTGTCCCTCCTCCTCATATTGCGTGTACAGATCAGTATCTATTATTCAATTGTAAAGTACGACTACCTTTACATGGAAAAGTTGTAATACAAGTAGCTATTTGTTAACAGAAAACATGGTCTGGCAACAGTAGCTTTAAGGCATATCCTATTTTGCTATTGACTTTTTGAAAGTGGACATAGATATAAATGAGAAAAAAATGCTCCAAAAATTGAGCTTAAATTGAAAACATTTAGATAGAGAGAAATTTAGATGATTTTAACTCCCTTTCCTGTTGAAGAGTATAGTAGACCCATTAAGATTCATAACACAAGTTTTTATCTTAAGTTTACCATTCTCAGGATTTTCAGCTCTTTACAGCACTTCCAAAATTTATCTTTGCTATTGCATGTTGCTACCTCCTGGATTATAAGCATTCCTTCAGTATCTTACAATTATCTGACCTCATATATTGTCTAAACTTTTACTTTGAATTAATTATACATCTATAGGATATTGCAAAAATGTTTAGAGAGGTCCTATGCACCCTTTACCTAGCCCTAATATTAAAATTATTTTTGTGTAAGTTTTTGTGTGAACATAAGTTTTTATTTCTTTGGGATAAATGTCCGAGTCCAATTGCTGGATTGTGTGGTAAGTAGGTGTTTAATTTTTAAGAAGCTGCCATTCTCATTTCCAAAATGGCTATATCTATCATTTTACATTGCCACAAGCAACATATTATTGATCCAGTTTCTCTGCATCCTTTTCAGTGTTTGAAGTTATCATTTCATTTTATTTTAGCTATGCTGATAGGTATGTAGAGGTATGTTATTTTGGTTTTAATTTGCATTTTCATAATGGCTAATAATGTTGAACATCTTTTCATGTGTGCATTTACTCTCTGTATATCTTCTTCAATGAAATGTCTGTTCATGATTTTTGTCTATTTTGAATAGTTTCCTTTTTTACTGTTGAGTGTTGAATTCTTTGTATACTCTAAATACTAGCAATTTGTCAGATATGAGGTTTGAAAATATTTTCTCCCAGTCATTATTCTTTTCATCTTCTTCACAAGATCTTTTGGAGAACATTTAAACATTTTTTATGAAGCCCAATTCATCCATTGTTCCTTTTATGGATCATGCTCTTGGTTTCAAGTCTAATAACTCTTTGCTTAGCTATAAATTCTGAATATTGTTCTCTATTTTTTCTAAAAGCTTTATGATTTTATATGTTTCCATTAAAGTGCATGATTCATTTTGAGTTGGTTTTTGTATAAGATATGATGTTTAGATAGATGTTGACTTTCTTGACCTATGGATGTCCAAATGCTCCAGAACGTCTGTTGAAAGAAAGGTTTTTCCTTTCTCCATTGAATTGCTTTTGTACCTTTGTCAAAGATAAGTTCAGAGTATTTATGTGAGTCTATTTGTGGGTTCTCTATTCTGTTACATTGATCTATGTATCTATCCTGTCTGCAATACTATAGTCTTTTGGTTACTGTAGCTATGTAAGCCTTAGCATTGGGAAGAGAAGGATTCCTCCCATTTCATTTTCATTAAAATTGTTTTAGATACTAAAAGTCCTTTTTCTTTCCTTATAAATTTTAGAATAAGCTTGTCTAAACAAAATACTTGCTGGAATTTTTATAGGAACTGCATTAAACCTATAGACCAATTTAAGGAGAATTGACATCTACCACGTTGAGTCTTAACCCATGGGCATGTTAAATATCTCTAATTATAGATTCTATATATGTTTTGGTAAGTTTATACTTAAAATTTCACTTTCTTTAAAGCAATTGTAAATGATATTGTGGTTTTTTTATTTCCACATGTATATAGAAATGTGATTGATTTTTGAGTGCTGATCTTGTATTCTATAACCTTCTTGAACTCAATGCTTTCTTTATAGGAGGGTTTTATTTCAGCAGATTCCTTGGGATTTTTTATGTAGATGATCAAGTCATCTGCAAATAGATATACTTTTATTTTTTTTCTTTACAATCTGCATGCCTTTTGTTTCTTTTCTTGTCTTATTGTGCTTATAAGTTCCAATAAAGGAAGTTATAAGTAAAGAGAGTATTCTTCTGGATCCTAGGGGAAAACATTGTCTTTCACCATTAAGTATGATGATAACTCTAGTTTTTTTGTAGATGCTCTTTATTAAGTTCGTGAAGTTCCTTTCTATTACTAGTTTATTGAGAGTTTACATCACGAATGGGTGTAATTTGTGAAAATGCTTTTTATGTGTCAATGGATACGATCATATGATTTTTCTTCTTTATCTTGTTGATATGGTAAATTATATTGATTGATCTTTGATCATTGAACCAGATTTGCATTCCTGGAATAAATTCCAATTGCTTGTTCATGGTATACAATTCAATTTATACATTGTGGAATTAGACTTGCTAACATTTAACTGAGGATTTTGCATATGATTTAATAAGAGATATTAGTTTTATAAGTTTTTTTAACTGTCTTTGTGTGGTTTTAGTATTACATTAATATTGGCCACATAAATGAGTTGGATAGTGTTCCCTCCTCTTCTGTTTTCTGGAAGGAGGAGGATGTGTAGAATTGGTGTTAATTTCTTTTTACTTATATTGTAAAGTTCTACAGTGAAGCCACCAGGGGACTAGAGAGTTCTTTTACAGAAAATTTTAAACTCTGAATTCAATTCCTTTAATGATTATAGGGTTACTCAGATTATCTATTTAATCATGATTGAGTTTGGGTAGTGTGTTGTTTTTGAGGCATTGGTAAATTTCATTTAAATTGTGAAATTTATGGGTGTAACATTGTTGGTATTTCTTCCTTATTATACTTTTAATGGCTGCCAGTTATATAGTGATATTCCCTGTTTCATTCATGATGTTGTTGTTTTGTCTCATCTCTCTTTTTATCCTTGTGTGTTTTGTAAAAATTTATCATACTTATTGAATTTTTGAATATTCAAATTCATGTTTTCTTGATTTTCTCTATTTTTGTATTTTCAGTTGTATTGATTTATGGTCTTATTATTTCCTTCATTCTGCTTGATTTGGATTTATGTTACTGTTCTTTTTTCTAGTGTCATGAGGAAGAAATTAAGCATATTGATTTGAGACCTTTCCTCTTCTCTTTTTTTGTATTTTTTTGATATATCATAGTTGTACATATTTTGGGGTTACATGTGATATTTTGATACATGTATACAATGTGTAACCATTAAATCATGGTAATTGGGATATCAATAACTTCAAACATTTATCTTTTCTTTGCAATGGGAAATTACAATTCTTCTCTTCTAGTTGTTTTGAAACATATAAGTTGTCATTAACTATAATTTCCCTACTGTACTATCAAATGCTAGAAACTACTCCTTCTAGCTAACTGTATTCTTGTACCCATTAACAAAATACTCTTTTTTTTATTATTTCAGCATATTACGGGGGTACAAATGTTTAGGTCACATATATTGCCTTTGCCCCACCTGAGTCAGACCTTCAAGTGTGTCCATCCCCCAGGCAGTGCGCACCGCACCCATTAAGTGTGAATATACCCATCCCTTCCTCCCCACTCCTACCTGCCTGACACCCGATAAATGTTACTACTATATGTGCGCATAAGTGTTAATCAATATTGCTAAGGCTACTCTTAAACTCCTGGCCTCAAGTGATCCTCCTGCCTCAGCCTCTCAAAGTGCTCGGGTTACAGTGATAAACCACTGAGCCAGACAGGATTGCTTTTTTCATATCTTTTTCATATTAAGTGCTCTTAGGGTATAGAAATGCTGTTGATTTATGTGGATTTTTATATACTGCAACCTTACTAAATTTGTTTATAAGTTGTAAGAGTTTTATGGTAAAGAATTTAGGTTTTTCTAAATATAAGATCCCATTTATTGACTTGCGTATGTTGAACCATCCCTGCATCCCTGGGATGAAATCCACTTGATAATGGTGAATTATCTTTTTGATGTGCCGTTTGATTTGCTTTACTAGTATTTTACTGATAATTTTGAATCTATTTGCATGAGGGATATGGTCTGTTGTTTTCTTTTTGTTGTTGCTGTGTGCTTTCCTGACTTTGGTATCAGGGTGATAATGTCTTCATAGAATGAGGTATGGAGGATTCCCTCCTTCTCCATCTTTTGGAACTGTTTCAGTAGGATTGGTATCAGTTCTTCTTTGTATATCTAGTAGAATTCAGATGTGAATTCATCTGTTCCTTGGATTTTTTTGTTGGATGATATTATTACATATTCAATCTCACTACTTATTATTGTTCTGTTCAGCAGATCTCTTTCTTTGTGATTTAAGCTTGAGCAGTTCTCTCTTTCCAGGAATTTATGCATTTCCTCTAGATTCTCTAGTTTGTTTGCATAGCAGTGTTCATGGTAGTCTCAGATGGTCTTTTATATTTTGGGGGTATCAGGTGTAATGACTCCTTTTTCATTAATGGTTGACCTTATTTGAATCTTCTATCTTCTCTTCTTGGTTAATGTAGTCAGTGGTCTATCAATTTTATTTATCTTTTCAGAGAACCAACTTTTTGTTTCATTGATCCTTTGTATTTATTTATTTATTTTTATTTTTTATTTTTTATTTTTTATTTTTTATTTTTTATTTATTTTTATTATTATTCCAAGGTATTGTGAGGGTACAAACATTCTAGTTACACTTTATGTCTTTGCCTCACCCAAATGCAGGTTAAAGGCATGCCCTTCCCTCCCTTTAGTACTCCCCGTGTCCTTTAGTTGTAGATTCGCCCCCCATCCCCCTAATCCCTGGAGAGTATTTCTGCCATGTGATCACCCTAGTGTTGATCAGTTAGTACCA